>VZTZ01025511.1:233606-306163 GCA_013400955.1 Drymodes brunneopygia
CGCCCGAGTTGCGCCTTTCAAACGCCGAGAGAGAGCGAGAGAGCGGGAGCGGCGCCGTGAGGGACGGCGGGCGGCGGTGAGTGTGCCCGGCTGGGGGCAGCGGGGAGTGGTGACTGCGCCCGGCTAGGGCGTGAGCGTGCCCGGCCGGGGGCCGCGGTGGTGGGCTGCTGGCTGGGCGCGGTGCAAGCGCCGCGCTGCCTCCCCGCCCGGTGCCGGGTCATGCCGGCGGCAGCGCGGGGGTGTCTGTGAGGGCAGTCGGGGCTGTCCCACCCGGCCTCTGCCGCCCTTCGTGATCCTTCGCTGCCAAACGTCTTCCAGGCCGGGAGTAGGGGCACGACCTCTTTAGAAAGGGTTAAATGAGGTGACTTTTTGCCCGGTTAAACGCCCCTTGTTTAATGGGAAGCGTTCTCCTTGATGAGAATCTTGCACATTTCTGTGAGAGCCACACTTTCAGTGTCTGTTTCTAGGGGCTTTTTGTGGAATGTGTAACAACACAGCTATCACTCTTTAATTTTAGAAAGAGTTCATGTATTAAAATTAGTTCCTTTTTTTCCCCATAGCTAGTGGAATCTCATTCTTCTGGGTGGATTACGTGCCCTTTTGTGGGTTTCTGCCTGCTATGGATATATGTTCTTCTCTATTCTTGATGATACTGAGCTAAAAAAACGAGATGTGGTGTTTTACCAGAGGAAAAAAGTCAACGCAGCGTGAGGCAGAAGTTCTCCTCAATAATTGCTCTGTACAAATGATCATATGAATTGAAAGCTTACATAATAAGCTCGATAATGGTAATAAACTCGATAATGGTAAGCTCTTAATCAACGAGGCCTGTTATCAAACACAAATGTGTTTGTGCTGAGGTACAGTAGTTAGAGGATAGAGTTTAGCAGTTAAAGTTATCGAGTGAGCACAGCCCTGAAGGAGTCATGTAGAATTTCAGACATCAAAATTGTCCTCATAAATGGTAAACTGTCATATAATTGGGGAAGGAGGAATGCTTGCTTGTTACAGAGTGAGTCAAAGGCTTGTGTATTACATTGTGTTGTGACCTTTTCATAATTTCTCAAGCTATTTCCTGCATATCAGATGATATTTTGAAGATATTTTTAAACTTGGGTCTTTTCCCTGCTAAATTATGTACAATGATTTGAATCCAAAATAGTTCTAATATGAATATCCATGTTCCATCCCACATGGGAATGTGAACAATGTTGGATGGGTACTGGATTGCATTTAGATCATAACTAGTTCGAGTGCTCCCCCCGAAGTGTCTGACAGTGTATTTCTGGTATTTAAACTGCAAGCATATTTTTGTGAGTTTGTTAACTGTCTCTGAATTATAATTTGCCTTATTTTTTTCTTTCACTAATAAAGGCAAACCTGCTTTTTAAGTTAAAAAAGCCATCAATTATGACTTCTGATATCCTTCAGTAACTTTTTTCTGCCTTGCTTTTGCATTTCACCTGAAGAGATGCTCCAGGCCTATAAATGTGAATACCAAACCCCAGCATTTTTATTGGGTTTGGTTTTGTTGAGTTTTTTTATTCATGGTAGCAGAAATTATGTGAGTGGGTGTATCTTCATAATGTGTTGTTCTACTGGTTTATTAAGGTAATTTAATCAGTATTACTACATCATTTGATTCTAAATGATCTGTACTTGCAAAGAGGACCTTGTCCATTCATGCTTCTCTCTGAAAATTAACTGAGCCTTAAAAAAGAAACTTAGAGGAGCTATGAGTGAGCCTAATAACAAATGTGAATATTCCTGCTGGGGAAAAAACCCCCACTTTGTCCTGTTGTTACCTATTCCTGCTGTGTTGCAGTTAACAAACAGGAAGGAGTTTTGGTAAGTTCCCTCAGGAATGAATATCTGTTAAAGGTGTAAGCTTAAAGGAACTACAGGAACTTGCCCTGTAGAGAGTTTCAGAAGGATTAAAAAAAGGTACATCTCATTAATAGTTACATAGTTATTAGCATTTTTATTAGAACTTAAGCTTATCCCTAGTACCTTATGGATATGCTCCAGGAAGAAAAAAACCCCCAACTTCTCTCAAGTGTTTACATTATGAAATCAGCATGTCTTGATTAGTATTCCTTTCAAGTTTTATTTTTACAGCAATTAAATGTGTTGTTGGCTGCTACTGAACAAAGGTCTGGCTATTCTAGTTCTATAGCCCAAAACTCATAGTATTTGTATACTTTCCTGTGCTGTAACTGTGGAATTTCCAAAACTCTTAATGGTTTTGCTTTCAGTAGGTGACTAGTAGGAGACAGAGACCTGCTCCTGACAATGTCGAGGAGAAAGCTGGAGAATAAAAGCCTTTCTGGCTTGTTGGCCACATCTCTGCACACACCAATCAAGACAGAGAACTTCCACAATTTTTATATGCTTGAATCAAAAGAGCTGGGAAGGTAAGATTATTCCTACTTATTTTATTTGAGCAACAGGAATTTCTGCTGCAAGAAAATTCTCTGTACAATGAGGCAAACTTTTATGGTAGTAGATGAAGAATGAAGTACGGCCTTCTCCTTCCTTGTCCCCTTCTTTGCATCACAGTGGGTTCTTTAGGGACCAGGAAAAGGGACAGTGAGCCATAAGTTGCCAGCCTTTTTCACCTCAGAGAGATCTGGAGGGTTTTCATAGGCATGTAAATTTGGGATTATCTTCCTTTCCCTGCCTAGTCACACATCAGATTCCAGGTGTGTGGCCTAAACAAGAGATGTCATAGGGTAATGCTGTAAGACAAAGAATGAGGATTTTGAGTTGGTTGTCCCTGGTGTTCGGGTGATTTTTCTGAAGTCCAGAAAACAAAGACCTTTTCTCTTCCCTTCTCACCCTCAAGCAGTTAGACTAAGTTTGAGACAGCCTGCTCTTTCAGAGCACTTTTGCAGCCTGCCTCCCTTGCTCTTGTTTGCTACAGTAAAACAGCAAATAAAACAATAAAGCACCCAAACCCTTGATGTTTATGACACTGTTTCAGACATGCAAGTGAATGTGTGTTTTGAAATCACTGGATTAATTCATCCCTTGAAAATACTTAGTGAATTGGGTGTAAAGCCATGCACACACGATGCTGTGATGGTGTTTCCAAGCTCCCTGAACAGAAGTGTCCCGGGTCAGTCTCACAGCTGTGCCTCGCTGTGCTGCACAAGGATCCTCTGCACCTGCAGCTTGTTTTGGCAGCAGAGATGCTCTTCTGCATGTGATTTGGGAGCTCTTTAGTCTTCATTGTGTTCTTGTGTTTTTTTTCTATTTTTCTAGCATGCGCTTTATCTGGTACGCTTTTATAGAACTGCACATTGCAGCCCATAACTTTCTTCTTTTCTTAACTTTTGTCAGCTCTGCTTTTGAATTCTAAGCTCTACAGAAGCAGTTTATATGCAGCACCCTCTAGAACTCAGGTATTGTTCCAACGCTGGATTTTCAGACTCTATGTATTTGTGAGATGTCTAAAGCAAACAGAAGTGTAGGTTTTGTGTGAATTCCAGGGCAGAGCTTTTAATTCTGTCTGTGCATGCAAAACCAGGCACAACAAGATAAGTGCCAAAATGCAAAGAAAATGGAAGCAGAGGACTCTGTTTTGCAAACATATTTGTGATTTCTCCTGGCCTAAGTACGTGTGTATTTTTTCATGTTCTTAAGTATATAAATGCTTTTTAAGTGATGTAAACTCCATCTTTTCTTTGTAACTTCTCTAAAAGATTCAATATGCTTTAATTTTCACTTGAAATTTTCTTTTTCCTGTTGAGATTATGTAGTAAATAGTTCTCTTGTTCTCTGCTTAAGCTTCCCAAGCCCCATTTCTTCCTCCCACACCCTTATCTGTTGGGTCCTTTGGTATTTAAGACACTGACTCACGAAGCTGGCAGGTTAGGTTCTGTTTAGTGGGTTAAGTAGTTCTGTCCCTGGTGTGTGCGTGGCTTGGCTTCTTTTGAAGTAGTTAAATTTCTGTGGTTTCTGAGCTGAGATATGAAAACATCCTGAAATCAGTTTTTCTTGTAGAGCTGGGCTGTGAAGGGGGGTGGTTGCGCAGGCCAGGAGTGGGAACTGCTCCCCTTGCATCAGCGCAGCGCTTTCGAGCTGGCTTTTTTTGGTGTTTCTGGAGCATTCTCCACAGCTCTAAAAGGCTTTTTTGCTTTTAATTTTTGCCTTAATTGGCACACGACTGATAAACAAGTGGAAATTCTTACATCTCAGATCTGGAGATACCACTGACCCTTCAAAATTGTTCAACCCACAGCAACCAGGAAAGAAGATGTGCCAAAACTACCGGGGAAGATCTTGCTGTTCTCATGAAACTAAACTGGTTCCCCTTTGTTAATTTTAGAGACACTTTCATGGCTGGCAGGGCTGATGTGATGCTAAAAAGAGAGCATGAGCTGGAGGAGGGAGTGTTTTCAATTGGGTATATTATGAAATTGAGCTCAGCAACTTCAAATGCTCTGCGATAATAAGCTGGTGTAACAATTGGGAAAGAATGTGGCTCTTTCAGGCTTACAGATGGTTGCTAAAGTGAAGAGTGTGCATGTATCAGACTAACTTTCATCTCTAAAATTTAGTGCCTTAAGAAAAGGATAGAGAAAATCTACAGCTAATTCATGTTGAAATAAATGATGACAGAGGACCTGTTTTGTTGAATTTATTTTTAAGTTATAGCAGTATGATTCAAAGTCATCTTTAAATATTTAATAATTTAGGCATGTTTGTACAATTGTTTGCAAATGAAAATTGATTTTTTTGCGTGAGATACTCATCCTTGTTTTGATTAAATACTGAAGTCTAAATTTTTTTTAAAAAAAAATTTTTTTTTTAAAATAAATGTTCCTTTTAAGCACTGGGATTTTTGCACCAGAAAAAAGGCAAGGCCTGCAAGACAATGTGGTACTTTCTACTAAAGAAGCTAATTTAGTTAAAAGAACACAGCTCAGATACCTCATAGTGAGCTGTTTCATTACATTTGCTCTTAGTCTGCTGTAGCAACAAAAAATAGAGGTGGACAGGCTTTTTTTGAAGACAGAAATGTAGGTTGTGCACTTTGTACACAGATTGATACTGTTTTTAGAACTGTACACACAGTTTATTGCAGCCTTTCAAGTTGTTTTTTTGTAAATAAGGTTTGTTGCACCATTTGAAAACGCTTTGCATGTATGCAACCAGGCATTTCTGAGAATGCAATATTAGTGGTTATAAAATTGGTTTTTTCAGGAGTTTATAACTTGGCTTAAAAAACTGCATTTTTTTCCTCCTAGTTTTTTAAAGGATCAGCTTGGTGTTTTAACTACAGTATGTGGTTTTCTTCTAAAAGCATTTCTTTGCCAAAATATGTTTTTGTTTCCATACCTAAACAGTTGGCTAGAAAATAAAGCAATGCACTTTGTTTAACTGTAATTGAGGAAGAGAATGCTAAGTGGTGGGTGCTTTTCTATTAAGATGTTTTGAAACATTTTGCAGATACCTGGGATTTTTGTAGCAGTACTACATGTTTTGTGGAAGGAAATTCTCTTTATGACTAAACTTTTTTTTTCTCTGAAAACCTCCTGCCCCACCCATGTGTATAAATATGCTTTATTTTCCCTGTTCATTCTCTGCATTTCACAGGGGTTTGCTTTGTTCGTTATTATCCTGTAGGTGTTGTAATGAGGTTGAGGGTTTTTTAATATCTTGCCAACCTGAAGAGAGCTCTGGGCAGCCGGGTAAGAACTCATGGCTGGCCCTGCTTTAAGCAGGAGGTTTTTAGAGACCTCCAGAAGTCCTTTCCAACCAAATTATTCTGTGACCTGACAGTGAGAATGTCCCTGTAACCTGATACTCTGATTTAATGTTTAGCCAGGCTGTATAAAGGGAATTTTACTGGGTCTCACCAAAGCTTCATCCAGCTTAGTCTCCTTCTACAGTGCCTGCAAGTGAATGTTCAGGAAATAGTGTAAAAGCAGGCCAAGCATGGAATTTTTTTGCTTGTTTCCAGTACATTCTTTGTTTGTTTGTTTCCAATTATTTGCTATGTCTTCTTATTTCTAATGGTAATTTATGCACTTTTTATTTCCTGCATCTCAGTGTTTTCCCTTTTATTTCGTAGAGGAAGATGTGCTGTGGTTAGAAAATGTGTAGCTAAATCCACAGGCCAAGAGTATGCAGCTAAATTTTTAAAGAAAAGAAGAAGAGGTCAAGACTGCAAAGCAGAGATTCTGCATGAAATTGCTGTCCTTGAATTAATGAAATCCAATCCTCGCGTAGTGAATCTCCATGAAGTCTATGAAACAGCAAACGAAATCATCTTAGTGTTGGAATAGTAAGTATGCCTTACACATGTTCCATGTTTGTAAATGAAAATCTTTCAGTACGCTGATTTTTTGCATGAGTTGCCTAAGTGCCCAGAAGAATTGCAGCAGCACCCTGTATACATTGTGCCAATCTTTCATTACAGTGTACTTTATATTTTTTCCTTTAAGGATGTTTTAGGTAAGCTGACTGGAGATAATGTTCTTGGAATACCAAAGAAGGTCCTGAGTGCTTTGATGCAGCTTAAATCACAAAAAAAAAGTCACTGATACCAAGTACACAGATTTCAAAGAGGCTGAGCACATTCATGTCCTCTGACTTCAGTTACCGCTTGACATTTCTGGTGACTGAAGAATTGCAATTACTTTGATTGTTTAGAGCTCCTAAATTTAGTAGTTTTGTTGTTTTAAAACTGACTTTTAGAGCAGTTTCCTAAGAAATTCCCATATTTTTTACACATGTCCCCAGAGCTTCTCCTTAGCTCTGAAAAAGAAATCTAATTTGGGAATTAAATTTTAATTATCTATCATATATTGTTGTTTGTTTAAATTTTTGTTTGGAATATAAGGAGCAAAAGTGCAGCCTGTGAAATTAATTCTTTCTAAGCTTTAAGTTTCATGTACAAAGTATTTGACGTGCTGTTAATGGTGGTTCTGTATAAACCATGATAAATCCCTTCAAACTTTCTAAGAAATATAGCTAGATTCTATCTTAAAAAGCATTTCTTTTCCTGGAACTAGATGACCCCTTCATTCTTGAGAGAGACTTCAGGCACTCCGAGCAGGCTGAGTAATGATCTCAAACCTAGCCTGAAAGAAGACAGCTGACACTGCAGCCAAGTGTAGGAATAACTCATAAACCACAGGAACACAGTTATTTCCATGCTGCTTTACACTTCTCTGAATTATGCATGAACTGGTCTCATGGAAGAAATTTTAGATTTGACTTGAAAAAGAAAGGCTTCTTTGATTAGGGATTGATGATAGAACTCGACTTCTGGAAGGCATCTTCCACTTGCTTGAGGGGAGCAGAGCATTACGAGGTTACCAGTCAAAGTACTTTTTGCTGTCTCAACTGCTGTTTCAGGCTAAAGGAAAGAAAAAGCATCATCAGATTTTTTTTCCTTTTCTAAGTTTATATTAACTGTTTTAGCGTAAGTGTGTAAAAAAAATATTCCCAGCCCCTCTGATATTACAAATATATGTCAGATAAATAGATGCTGTTGAAAATATTTTTCCTCACTTAAGCTTCAGAATTTAAACTTAATACATAGATGTTCTTGAATGTGTTTCAGTGCTGCTGGAGGAGAAATATTTGACCTGTGTGTCCCGGATCTGGATGACAGACTTGGTGAAAGGGATATTGTAAGGCTTATAAGGCAAATACTTGAAGGACTCTGCTGCTTGCATGAAAACAATATTGTTCATCTTGATTTAAAGGTGAGGCTGCAGCAGACTTTGTTTTACCTCTTTATCTTCAATTTATTATGTTCATCAATGTAATTTTTTAAATACATAAAAAAGATGAGGAGAAAAAGGAGTTTATATGATATTAAAGCAATATTAAAAGGATAGAGATTAAATATTTGTAAATAACATTTAGCAATAAGTATTGCATAATAGAAGCTGAAGTGTCATCTAGTACATTGGGCTTTTTTTTTCAGATTGTATTTTATTAATTGAGAATGCACTATTTTCTATTCTAGCCTCAAAATATTTTGCTGAGCAGTGTCAATCCTCTTGGTGATGTAAAAATTGTAGATTTTGGGATGTCCCGGAAGCTCGAGAATTGCAGTGACCTGCGGCAGATCATGGGGACAACAGAGTATCTCGGTATGCAGGGGCTGCTTCACATCTTCTGTGGGCTTTTCAGGAAACAGGAACACTTCATGGAATACACTTAGCAACTTACAAGCTGATAAAAAACTTCACAGAACAAGGCAACATGTTTTGAGCTGCTCTTTTTTAAGAGTAGACAACAAATATTTGCACCAAAAAAATCCTGAATTATATCAATAAGTGCACCTCTCAATTTCATGCTGTAGTATTTGCTGTGATGCAGGCTGTTAAATTGTTCTGATTAGAAATGAAATACAACATTAGCATGCACAAATGAGTGTTCTTTGATTTAGAAATGTTATGATGATTTAATGAGATTAAAATATTCCTTGGACAGGGAAAGATTACTGTTAACACTTGGCCTTCTCTGAGGGACAAGTTTCCCTTGTGATTTGCCAACACTCCATGTCAAGAGCCCTTCATTCTGCAGTGAATCGCTTGCTACCTAGCCCATGCTAACAGCTACTGATCCTAAAATTGGCTTGGTCATCTTGTTTATCAGTGTTAACATGCAGAAGGGTTTATGCATTCCCCTTAAAAAGCTGTGTACTTCAAAACCTCTTAGGAGAAAAATTTATATGTGTGTATCTGATTAGAACACGTCTTGAAATGTGGATAAACTTTAGGCCATGCAGTGCCATTTTGGTGTGAACCAAGTAAACATCTGTATCTAGGCAAACGGAAATAACTTTTTGCACCCTTGTGGCTTGGACATAATAAGCCTAATTACTGAAACTATGTGTTGAGTCTCATAATCATAGTTGGCAGAAGAAGGCCAGAAATGTAGTGTGTGATTCAAGGCCATTTGAATAATATATTCATTAAGGCATTTTTCTTCTCCCCATCTCTTTAGCTCCAGAAATCTTAAACTACGATCCTATTACCACAGCTACAGACATGTGGTAGGTTTTATCTCAATTCATTTTATTGAGGTTTGGTGGGACCCCTTAACAATCCAAGGGCCTGATGCAGTTCCATCTGACTTCCAAGGATACCCTTCTGGTGGTGGGTTGGCTGAAAGAGGGAGGGGAGGGATGGGAGGGGAAGGAACCCTCAGGATAGAACTCAGGGCTTACAGGGGTTTTTGGGACTGTTGCACACTTAGTGGGGAATGCAGGTGGCTTCTGAGGCTGTGGAGGAGAGGTGTTTGTTCTAAGGAAATAATAACAGTGGCTGGATAACATACTTTAGGTGTTACTTACTCCTGGGTGACATGCTTCGGACATTAGCTACTCTAGGACACTTCCCTCCCCACTTTTGTATTGTTAAATAATTTTTTATGCAAATTGTAAGAAGGATGTAAACTTCCTGCTTCTTATTTTTAGAGAAATATCTGCAGAATGAATCATAAAAAATGACAAATACCTTGAACTGACCCACTTTTTGTGGCTTTTTAATTGTGTGAGCTATGTTAGTTCAAAGTCTGGCTTTGAAATGTTTCCTTTAAAACATAAAATCTTCAGCATCTTAATTAAAATTCACTGTTAAAAGTTGCTAATTGCTCCTTTGAAATTCTCAACTCATAATAGTAACTAACTCTGTTCATGAATGTTTATTTGCTTGTTTTTGTGGGAAGACATTAAAAAATCCCTACTGATCTCAAAATGACAAACCCAGCAGCTGCATGTTTCCATACTGTAAAGACATACTGATGCATCAGATCACAAAAATGTTCTTATTATGCATCAAGAAACCATCTTAAGATTTGTAATAGATTGCATGATCTGTGGTACTCATGTTCATGTTCTTGGGAGAAACATCTTAGCAAGAGGAGATTGTGGCACAGCTTGGTTGTCAAATGTACATGGAGATGGACTGATTCTCAGTCCTTGCTCTGTCATCCACAATTGCAGTGAAAGATGGGTTTTATTTACATGCAGATTAGAAAGTCTCTTTTTTGCAGCTCTATCATCCAGAATTGCTGTATGTCCCAAGATTGGGCTGTGTGTAAATATTTCCTTTTCCTAACAATCTCAATAGGAAGTAAAGGATATATTGAAAGTGTTTGGAGTTTTCAAAAATCCCTTCATAAAGATATATACACAGATCTCTTTCCTTGTGTGTGTGTGTGCAGTTGTGCTTGTGTCACATAGAACTGAGATGCAACATGCTTGCTGTCATTCTGAGTGTGGGATATGTCAGGATGTTTGATCTGCAGCACAATAAATATATGCAAGGTGTATTATTTAGATTCTCTAGTTGGTTTATACATTTTGTTCTTTAGTAGATTTATATCTTGTATTCTTATCTCAGGAATATTGGTGTCATCTCATACATGCTGCTGACACAAGAATCTCCATTTGTGGGAGCTGATGTTCAAGAAACTTACCTTAATATATCTCAAGTGAATGTGGATTATTCAGAAGAAACATTTTCATCAGTTTCACAGCCTGCAAAAGACTTCATTCAAAAACTTCTCATTAAAAATCCAGAGTAAGTAGCAAACTCCTCCAGGCAAGAATCCTAAATTTATGGAGCACCTAGAAGAAGTGAATGTTAATTTATGTACTTAATACCACTGATAAGATCAGTTGGATATTTCACAATACATCGGTATTTTCAACTGGGTATTTAGAAATGCAGGTTTATGCTTTTCCATAATGTGAGAAGGATCTTTGGTTCAATGTCTGGCTAATATTGTCAGATACTATTATTATTATTAATAATACTACTAATAATAATAGTCAGGCTTGTTCTTTAAGTTTTTTCTGTTTTGAGTTTCTTTATGTTTTCATTCAGAGGACAGATTATTAACACATTTTGTTAAAATACACTCTAGAAAGGTCACATTATTTTCTATAATTATTGTAGTTTGGAAAGACAAAATGCAGCCTCTTTGCACTGCTTTCTTGTTTCCTGACTTACCTTTATCTTTCTACTTAACTACACCTATTATTATATGTTATTATATTACATCTTTTGCCTTGTTCAGACTTCTAAAAATGTTCTCAATCCAAAGTGAAAACTTTTTTGTTTGTAAGGCCCTCTCCCTTAAATCTGCATTCTTCGAAAGTTGAGACTAACCAGAACTTTGCAAAGTAGCTGAGCTTTGAGAAGTGACCCATCAGGTATTATGGATTGCAGTGCTAGATATTGTCACCTGTGGTGAGATCCTTGTCATCTTCTGAGCCTCCAGCAGGCAGGAGTGACCCTGCAGAGAGAGGCAGAGAGAGACTCTTGGGTAGGAGGAGATGATGGGAGGTGATTCCTGGGAAGTGTTATCTCTGAGGAAATGAGGACTCCATATCAAGTCATATCCGAAGAGTCCTTCCTGTTTTAGTATCTCTCATACACAGTTTGTCAGGATCTGCAATAATTCACAAAGCCCCATTATCATGAGGGAATCTTCTCTTTCATGTTCGTGGAGCACCCAGGAAAAGGGAATCAATGATGAAGAGCCTGCTTTGATAGCTCTTAGTGTGGACCTGTGGGATATTTGACATTCTGTCACAATTACTGCTCACTTTCTCCTGGGCATCTCAAGAGTCTTCATTGTATCCTCAATAAGCTGCCTTTGTTTTTTTTCCCATTCCAACTCTTGATGACTATATATCCTTGAATTTTAAGAGGAAAAGTCTGTTCTCAGATAGTCAATTCTGTAAAGTTACACTTTTCTGACTGAGAAATACTCGCATGTCCTGGTAGAGTCAAGGGCAAGTATTGGGCTCTATTGCCTTGGAGCCAGTTTTCTGACAAGTTCTGTGAGAATTAACAATACAGAACACAATTAATACTTGTAGTAGCACTGTTCTAGATTATCCAGAGGAACAATTTTCCAAGTCTGGTTTGTTTGGTAGGGTCTACATTTTGAAAGGGTTTATGCCAGATGAATTGCAAGAGTAAAACACTAGAAAATGTCAGAGTCGATGACATCCTGTTACTTGGCTGTCCTTGAAAACCTAATGACTGAATATTCATGAGCCTCATTACTTATGGTCTGTATAAAACATATGACTTTGAAAGCAGATGCAAGGGCACATTTATGTGTACCATGTTGAAAACATTCCAAAGGACCATGTTGAAAACAGCCATGTTCTTTGTTCTGATGGAAGCTTACCAGCTTTAGGGTAGACCGTCAACTAAATTTAGATGCACGTAGCCAATGCTTAACTGTGTTTTGTAGCAGCTGACGTAGGGGTGAAGACATACCAATATTGACTCTACAATGTCAGTTTTTCTTAGGATTTTTAGCATCAGAGCTATTTTAGTTTTTTAGTGTTGGTGAAATTAACTTAAGCACCTTTCCCCTCTCCTTCCAAAGGGACAGGCCCACAGCAGCGGACTGTCTCTCCCACTCGTGGCTGCAGCAAGGGGAGCTCACACTCCTGTGCAGCCCTGAAGAAACCTGCTGCTCCTCTCAGCTGCCAGGACACATGACAAAGTGCTCAGAGGAGAGGAGTGTGAAATCCAGCTGCAATGGTGGCTGCAGTGACAAGGAGGACAAGGAGAACATTCCAGAGGACAGCAGTACGCTCTCCAAACGCTTCCGCTTCGACGATTCCTTGCAGTATCCCCAAGACTTCATGACAGACTTTGTGTGTTAATGAGTAATACAGACTTTTCATGAAATGAATTCAGCATAATCTGTTCCAGAGGAGAAAAAAAGGTTCTGGCTTGCCAATTCGTGCAGCGTTGGCATACTGGAAATGCACTTTGATTCTTTTATGCTGGTGCCTCCTTTTCTATCCATTGCTGGCAGTGGATTTGACTCCTGAGGAGCAGGAGTTGTTGCGCCAATAAAATGAATTATTTTTTTTAAGAAGATATAATTAAATATTTTTGCACTTTTCAAGTTCTAGTCAAAAGACAGTGCTAGAGTGAACAAACTGAAACCTGCAAATGAGTTTAAGCACAGCCTTTGCCAAACAGCGGTTGAACACATGCATGCTTTTAGGACTACCCTTAGTAATAAATTGGGAAGGGAAGCTGAATCTTGCCGGTTTACTGGACTTGCTTGCTACCATTCTCACCACTTTAAATAGAGGCTAAATTTGGTGTGTTTTGGGACTATGGTACATTTGTTGGGGCCATTTGGAAACCTGTTCTCTCTAGGATCACTAATAGTTCTGCCTTATAGCTCTGGTTCACTTGGGCATTGTCATGCAAATTCTGTATGCTTATGCTGTGGTGGATCTCTGCAACACCTGGCATAGCAAACAGGTAGATTGTCAGTCCTTGTGCTTGTGATCCTTGGCTTCTTACCACTAAACTACATTTGAAGATGAGGTTTCTACTCTGATGTGCATATTTGAACTTGGTGGTTTGCTTTCATCAAACCTCTGAAACAGTATCAGCTACCTGTATTGACTTTTCCTTGTCTTAGAAAAACCCCAAAACAAACCAAAAAACCCCCTCAAGAAAACCCCACACAAACAAGCCCCAAACCAGAAAGCCTCTAGTTAAAAGTAATAAAACTGAGTAAACTTAAAATAATCATTTTTGCCAGTGAAGCTGCAATTAACAACTTCTCTCTATGCCCCTCTAATGTAGAAGTGCATCTTGCTGTCAAACAAATTATTGTTGCCCATAATTACTCAGCTTCATGCCTGCTCTGAGAAATGGACTGCAGTGTGTTAGTGTTTAAAGACAAACTACCTAATAATTGTTTTAAGCCTTTAAAATTGGTTTGTTTAGTGGTATTTTTTAAAGTTCTGTGCCTTCCACTTCCTGTTTCTGGCTCTGAGGTAATGCTTGTGTCAGGTTTTGTCTTAGAGCAAATGCCAGTTGTGCCTTAACAGCCTGAAACTAATAGTCATAAAATAAGCCCCTTAATCATAACAGAGGCGTGGGAGCCTTTTTGGGCAGTGAACTTATTAAAACACTTACAGATATTTTGAAATTAAATGTCACCTTAAAATATTTTGGGATTTTCCACTCCTCAGAGCTTAAATTTAATTGTCTTTCAATTGGATTTGTTTTGTATAATAAAATACCACAATCTGATAATCTTTTTCAAGTGTGCCTGTGGATTTGTCAATAATTGGGCAGATTGGCATTTTGGAATAACATGTTTGAGAGGTGAACCTGATGACTGGTAAAAGGTTGTATTTTATCTTTTTTCCCCGCAAGGACAGAGCAGTTTCTTCCCGAACAGATTTCAATATCAGGTGTCAGCATAATGCATGGGTGGATTTAGGACTGTTGTCTTGGTTTGGGGGAGAGCTCACAAGTGGAAAGCAGATTGAGATGGAAGGTATGTCAAACTTTTCAGCTTCTGTTTGTCAGAAGGAGGAGAAGTTCTGCAAGGCTTAATTTCATGTGAAATGAAGTAAAAGCTTTGTTCAGCAGACACAAAGCTCTGATGCCTGGATGTGAGTGAATGACACTGAGTCTCCTCCGTGTATTAATTCTCTTGGAGCTTTTTTCAGTGGTACTGATCCTTTCAGGAAAGGGAGTGAAATCTTGAAATCACAGGGCAAAGTGGAACAAACACTCTGGCAAGGAGATATGACCAAATCAAAATGTGATTGAAAAAAATCAGCCGATTTACAAATGGACTGACAGCAACTAAATGCACTCTGATGAAATGAGGTACAATTTAAAGGACCAAAACTCGCCAAAATTATTCCCATTTCAAAAAATTAAAATCTGAAAGGAAGCAAAAACAAGCCAATGAGATGAAGTGCAGGGAGATGGACCGAAGCTTGCCGAATTGATCCTCATTGAAATCGAAATTCTTTCTTTCAGGAAAGGGAATGAAATCTGAAAACTGCAGGACAAAATGGAACAAACACTCTGGCAAGGAGATACGATCAAATCAAAATGTGATTGAAAAAAACCAGCAAATTTGCACATGGACCGACTGCAACCAAATGCACTCAGATTAAATCAGTAGCCTGTGTGTACATCCTGTAAGTAAATATATATATATACTGAGGTGGGGTGTGTTCAAAAGTTTCTTGCTGATAGGGATGTGTTTGGAGGTCACTCTTGCAGGGGGAGTATGGTAGCAAGCAGTGCGGCTTGCTGAGCCTGTTAGTAATGTAGGTATTTAATTAGTGATATGGACATTACCTGAACATTTAAAAACTGATTTTCAGAAAGCAGTGGGTTTGTATTTGATGGCTTGGGGTTTATTTCTGTGCCCATCTAGCCATTGTAAGCAGCAGATAACAAGTAATTTCTGTAGTGTGGGCATCATGCCAATCAAATTAAATTGCATGTTCTGCGGGCTTCTGAACAGGCAGTGTAGTCAAACACTGAATATTTCTTTCTTCTCCTGAATTAAATTCAAGCAATTGAATTAGCGGTGGAAGACTCGATATCCATTCGCAATACCCTACACTAATCTAAGACTTGAGACCTGAGGTGTAGAGAACTTGAATCTGCATTTACTTCTTCACAAGAAAACTTTTAAAAAGCACTCATTGGCAAGTTGTATGAAGTAATTTTGCCTTTACAGCCTTTGTTGAAGGATCATTTAAAATTTAGCAGGTGTAGAGTTTGCAGTTTGGGAACTGTACAATCCCATCTCCTCACTTCACAAATATCACTTCAGTAATCAAGCCCCTGCTGTTTCTTTGATGTATTTATGTTTCAGTTCTGCAAAGCACTTACATTCACCCTTGAAATGTAACTTGTCTTTAGTCACTTGCTGTTCAGCAAAGTTCTGATGCATGTGCCTGGTGTTAAATGTTTGGAATACAGCTGGATGCTTGAGTGGTCGGCAGAATTTGAGTGACTTGACCTTTTGCTACAGTGAAGTTTAATATCAGATGCAATTTTTTCAAGCAGAAAGTAAAATATTCACAATCCTGGTTTGCAAGAAAGACACTGGGAAGAATGTCCAAAATTGTGGGTTTACCACTGTCTTCTTCTGAAGACTTAAATATTTTGTCATACATTAACTTGCGTCTCGAACCATTCCTAGAAAAGCTGGAGCCCATCAGTGAAACAACCACCAAAGAACACTCAATTGAGAGAGCTTTAATGGAAAGGAATTCTAAATGGGATTAAATGGAGTTCTTGACTATAGAGTAACAGGAACCCATATTTTGTCATCTGTACATGATACTCAGAAGACCACATTGTCAAAATTCAGACTATGAGAGGATCTCCTTTCATTAAACATTATGAAAAGAGAGAAAGGTAATTTTTCCCTAATAGAACATCATCAACTATTGCAACCAAACAAGAAATCTCTTCTGCTTAATCTAAAGCATAGAGACTTCAAATGCTTTTGTTTATCCTCCTTAAGCAGCAAATTAATCTTGTTTTAAAGGGATAAAGCTTTTTTCCTTTGTCAGCTACACGCTATTTAATCCCTTCAAGCTGATTTTTACTCTTAATTAATGATGTGGGGAGTGCTAATGCATTGGAGAGGTTCCTCAACATTTTTAACACACTCTGGTACTTAAGACAGCAGATGCATTATAAGAATACCTTTGTTTTACCAGCTAAAACATATCTGAAGTAGAGATGGAAAGTGCTAAGAGAATATTCTCTAAACTTTCTACTTAAATTATGAAGCTACTGAATTTTTAAGCTCTTCCACAATTAAAAATGTTAGGGCTTATATAAAGGATCTCCTTTACATAAACTGAAAGACAAGACAAACTGAAACTGAAGACAAGACAACAGAAAGGGATGTGAAGAAAGATTTATATTTTTTTTTCCAAAGCAGAAAATTAAATTCTAACATTAAGCATTGTGTTAAGAATTCTGTACTTTCATCTTTGAGCATAGATTTTAATCTGGTTTTGTCTCTTTTCTCAATTATATACTTACTTCTTAAATCCCCCGAATGTAGCCATATTGTGAAAAACCAGAAGTCTTTCCTAGAAACCTTGGCTATAAATAAATATCTAACAAATATGGATACCTCAGAACTCCCCCTGACCTGCAGAAATGCTCTTTCAGGTTTCAGTACATATTCTATAAATACGAATCCCTGCATGTGCATTCTGATAAGTATTAATTCTGTAATTGCTACAGTACACAGTATAGGAGCTCCTTCCTTGTTAATGTAAAACAGTTGGGTTTGCCTATTCAAAGAGAGTAAGCTTGCCATGGTGATTTCATAATTTCAGATTTCAGAGTGTTTTGATGACTGGCAGTGATAATACAGGATATTACTTCAACAACACAAGGCTTTGCTTCAGTCTTTGAGATCCAGGCAATTACACAATGGTTGCTCTCTTAACAATCTAACAAAGTATGGAGAATTCTGGCCTGCTGCCAGAGAGAATTCCAAATTCCTCATCTTTATTTTGGTGTAAGCGAATTAACTGGCTTGCCTAACCTTCCTCTTGGAAACTGCATTTTTCTCCACCCCTTGCTAGAAATAAAGTTGCCAGAAATGAGGTGTGATACTGGTGAGATAGTAAAAGTGTCAAATGATGATGCAAAAAAATTGTGAATACTTAGAAGAAACGATAGACTAAAGGACCTTGATTTTTTTTGCTTTCAAAAGGAAAGATTGAGTAACTATTGAATTATAATAATACGTACCTATAGTGGTGTGCAGTGATACTGAACTCCTTAATCTATCAGACAAATGTGTTCCACATTCACACTTGGAATTTGAAGTCAGAAATAAAATATGACTTAACTGTTGGACTCTTTACTACTTGAAATCTTCTAATGAAAAGATTTACTTAAAAAAGCCACGTCTTTTTGTTGCCCTGTATGCAGGACAAGGCCTGCTCAGTTTTGGTTCAGTTGTTTAGGTTGCTTTCCTGTCTTTCTTCTGCGATCTCAACCTTTCCTAGAGAATAGAAATAGTGATCTGGGCTTGGGTGTTTGTCCAAAGTCAGATTCCATGTTCTCTTAAAGGAAATTAGTCTACAAATACTATTACATACTGAAGCATGTCCTGCATTTATTCACTGGTACTGTTTGTCTGTTAATTGGATTCACCTCCTTCAGGAGCTCCTGCCACCAACCTGCAAATGATCCAGGTGCAGAAATGAACGTGGTAGAAATTAATTTGTTATTGCAGGAGATCATGGGAGGTGAAATCTACTAAATCTTAAAGCTTACACCTGTTGCACCTGCTGCTGATACGCAAATTGACCAAAAGGTCTCAGCAATCCACTGAAAATGCTTTGCTGGAAGCACCGGTTAATCATCTGAGCTGATGTCCCTTTCCAGGGAATGCAAAGGAAAGCTGCTGTTGATACAGGAGATTCTGGATGACAGGCTGAAGGTTCAGGCTACTTGGCTGTATTTAGAGCCAATTTTTGGTTCTGACATCATGGCTCAGATGCCTGGAGGAAAGTGCACAATTCAGTGTTTGACTAAGATATGGAAAGACTTGATGAAATCAGTTTTTCAGGTACAAACTGCTGTCTAAAGAGTATAGAGTGAATTTGTAGTATGCACCAAAAATTGGTTCTGATAACATAGTAATCCATTTTCTGTTTCATCTCAGCTTCCTTACTTAGGTTCTTTAAAAAGTCACTGGTTCAGATAGAATCAGAGAACGTTGGTTGGGAGGGGCCTGTGCAGTTCAGTTAATCTGACTCCTTTCAAAAAGCAGAAACTTTTGTCACCACTCCATCAGGTCAGGTACAGCTTTGTGTATCCAAACTTCAGAAATCTCCATGAACAGAGATTTCTTGCAGATTACCTCCAGAGGTTTCAGTGCTTCTAGGGAATATTTTCCTGCTGTCCAGGCTGAATCTCCCAAGCAAAGATTTGTACCTGTTGCTGGCTACAGTTAAATTCTACATTATTTTCCACTTCACCAAACTGAGCAAGTCCAGCTCTCCCAAACTCTTCTCATGCATGCTCTGCAGATTCTGATCCTCAGGGAATTACCAGCTACCTTGTGATTCTGGTAATCCTGTTATATAATTCTAATAATGATTCAAAAAAATTGCCTTCGTTCTGAAGATGTTTGCTAATATCAAGGGATTTCTAGTAGGATGTTGTGTTTTTAATTTATTTGCAAATGGGCTAACTAAACCTTTCAAAAAAAGGCAAGAAATTGAGAAGTTTGCTGAGAATTCAGAATATTGTGTGCTGAATAATCTGTTTTGATGAAATAATCTAAATCAGATATTTAGTGCTACTCAATTAGAAAGTATTTTTTTTTAATGTGCTAGTGCTATTGCTGGCAGAAAAAAAATAATATTTTGTGCAGGTGAGTGTAAATGCCAGAACAGAGGTTCAACAATGTCAGGTTGATTTTGGCTACCCGAGCAGGCATCAGTTTCCAGAAGGTGGCACTCTCCTTCCACAAATGCAGGGTCTGCGTTTCATGGCTTAAAAGGATGCTCTTCTCTTCCCCAGGCTATCTGAATGGGGTTTCTTAAAGCATAAAGCTAATTTGAGTCTGTTCATGCTTAGTTCTTTGCATTTATATGACATTGTGTAATAAAATTGCATTATTGGCTTAGTTTTTTATTGCAAATTTGAATAACCATACATTATTTCCTCATTATAAATACCTAATTTAAGCAAAGTGTATTGATGAGGTTTAAATTACTTAGTGGTTTAATTTCCACTTCCCATAAATTTTATGAAAATCTTGGGTACAGAAGCTTTTCTGTCTTCCCAGGGAAGAAGGCAGAAGGAAAAAAAATGCAAGAAAAGAAATATTTTAAAAAATCCCAGGCTGCAATCTGTGGTATATTAAAAATTATATTTAGAAACTAGATTGTTGATGGTCTTTTAACAAGATACTCAGGCTATTTTTATACACTTGATTTTTATGCTTTTCTTGATACTTTTTTTCCCCACAATTGACACTGGCAGTGCCACTGACAAAAAAGTTACACTGATGTTTAGAATGACTGGGAATGATGCCATTCCCTTTTTTATTTCATGCCTTAGTTGTAAATAGGAAACTATGTTAAAGCATAAATTATTTTTTCCCTAGCTTTTTCTCATATGAAGGAAAAAAAAAAGCAGGAAGAATCCCATTTATAAAACTGGCAACACTGCTTTGATTTGCTTTACCAGTTGCAATTATTCCATTTGCTGTTGATAAATACGCTATGAAAAGGAACAAACCCCACTTTTCTCTTGACAATGTGTAGTTATACAATTGTGCATTAAAAACTGTTTTATAAATGCAATTATGAGCTGTGCTGGCATGCTGACAGCTTGGTTGTCTCTGTGTAGATGAAGTCTGTGCAGTTTGTTGTGGTTGGGTGTGGTGTGAGAGGCAGGAGGCACAGGGTGAAGGTGTTTCCTGCACAAAGGAAGGCTGTGATTATTGCATGAGGGAGCTGCACCCCACCACGACCACTTAGATCAGCACTCAGGTCTGGTTTTGTCTCTAGATGGGAAGGATTTGTGTGACACGAGCAGGGAGTTAAACCAAAGCTGAATGCACATTGCAAATGTACATCAAAACACTGAGCTTTTGGGCTCAAGCTGAACTTGGAATTTTCTATTAAATTCTCCAAGCTGAAGCTGAGTAAATTCAGTCATGGTTTAAATGCTAGCCCATACTGGAACTGAGTAGAAGCATTTGTTTGGTTTGACTTCTTCATTGTAAATCTGCATAATTTCCTACATTTCAGCATGTCTTTGCTCCCCAGCCCCATACTTGGTGAGCAAGATTAAAAGCTGTAATCGTGATTAAACTATAAATGGGTCATCAGGCAAATTAAATGCCAGAACCTGATGCTCAGACAACTGGGTTTGGGTCCCCGTACACAGCCTTGATAGTGTGCAGTGAATGCAGTGCAAAGTCATACAAAAACAAAAATGAAAATCAAAATGCTAATTCAGTCACAGAGAAACATCCCTACAATGCAAAGAATAGGACAGGAAATCTTGTGAGGAAAAAACTCCTAAAGGTGTCAGTTTTGTTTGTTGTTTTTTTTTTAATCATGGAAAACTATCATCTTAAGGTTGTACTTGGTTGCTTTATTCAAATTCCTTAGTGTTTGCTATTGCTGGGAAGGTATAAATAATAACTTTTTCTGTACTGCAGGTGGATTAGCAGTTGAAGAGAGAATTGTTGTTTATCCTGTTTAGTTTACGTGTTACAGAGACTATAAGTAAAGTTTTGCATCTTTAAACTGGTCTTCAAAAAATACAGTGGGAAGCATCTTGCAGGGGATAGCACACAAGAATTATTGCTAAACTTTTTTTTGATCTAACTTAGAATGGTCTTTTAAGTAAATTGTTCAGATGTTTTTCTTAATTTTATATTCTTAGGTAGTATTGGAAAGAAGAAAATGGAAATGGTAAAAGGACATGGATATTTCCTGTGTTGCAGGAATTAGTTGTGTGTATGGTTTTGTTTGCAGATTTGTGCCATTGATGCTTTACAATCAGGTTTGTAAAAGAAAGAACGCAGCATCTCAAACCCCTATTGAGCTACTGGTGAATGAAGGACATTGTACTGGTATCGTAGTGAGAAGGAACTATTTAACACAGAGAAATAAAAGTAATATAGTAAAAAAATAAGAAATACAAGAAAATATAATCATGCCTTAGACCTCTTAACTTCTAAAAATTTTTGCAGGCACTAGAGGATTTTCTGGGACAGGATAATAGACAGACTGAGGACATTGTCACCTTGGTGTGAGGAAAGCTGTCCAAGCAGAATCGAGTGACTCCAGGAGCACTTGTTGAGCTTGATGTTCATGCTGGGGATGTCCTTGCATCTCTAGTAAGCAAAAAAGGCAAAGATGAGAGTGACTTGGAATGGTTAAGTCAGCTTAGGTGCTACGGGGAGCTGACTGATACCTCTCAATCCTATTAGAAGGCAATTTCTGTTCACAGTTTTTCAATTTCTGCTTGCTTGCTCACACAGGGAATGGTTACACTACAGTGAGAAATTTTGCTGATAAGAGAATACCTGTAACAATCATTTTATGGGTTGCTAACTAGAATGGCCAGTGGCCAGACGTAAACAGTTTTTAATTAAAATTATTTGCTTCATCTCTGCTGAGTCTCAGTGCATTTGCTGAATTTGCAGGGAATGTTACAGGTAGAATTTGTTCACTCAAAGACTGAATTTTGGTTTTGTGAATCTGCAGGATAAAGAATGCTGAAGGGATGACAATTTCAGTTAAAGATTTTAATTGACTTATAACATACAAATAAAATAATATCGACAATACTTACTGGGAAAATAGGAATGCTTTTACTGGGTAGTGGCAGGATACAGTGTTTTACATTCATAAGAACAAGATTTCTCATAATACAAAAGACATTTTATGTGAAATATAAAAAAAAGAAGTAGGGGGTCATACATTGACCATAATTACAATTATTAGTCATGATTGCTTCTGTTTACCTTTTAGGAAGTCCATTAACTTTTTCAGTAGCTAGACAAGACACTTTTACTCTGCAATACTGTCAGTAGCATCTTATTTTAGGTAATGGTTAATTTAAAAACCAGTGGTTTTCTTTGATACTTTACTATCAATTGGAAATTTTTTCTTTGATTGGATGGCATTGAAACGAATGCCTCAGCAGCCATGCAGTTGTTTCTAACAACATTGAGCCAAAAAATACTTTTTCTTTAAATGGGTCATAACCATGGAGATTTATGATATGTAAGTATGTATTTAAAAAATAGTTACATTTGACTAAAGGGATCAACCTGTCAGTTTAATTTAACACCCAAAGAGAGGTGAAATCACAGGTGGGATACTTATGCAAAAACAATAATAAAGATCAATTCATGTAAGATAGCTGATAAGGTGTAGAGCCTGATTTTCAGCTATGAATTTTTCTAAGAAGGCATGGAAGCAACATCCTCCTCAGATAGCAACATCCTCTTAGGGTGTTACACAAAACCGGGGCGTTCTTGAAATGTCCTTGGATGTTTCTGGTAGTCACATCAAGCCCACGGGGTATTTTTTGGTATGCATTGAAGAAGTGTGCTTATTTTTGATGCTGTTTCTAATTTGGAACATCTGGAGCTGACAATGGGGCAGTAAATCTGCTCTGGGCACTAAGGTCAATGTGGCCTTTCCTTGACAGCTGAGTCATGGAAAGGTTTTTATTTGGCATGCCTTTATTTGAGAGGGTATTTTGTTACTCAGCTGAAAGATTGGTCACTGCATGCTTGGGGGACCTGCTCAGTTTGAGAACAGCTACCAGCACTGCAAGTACCAGTTGTTAGAGAATGATTTTTAAAGGTGAACTTTAAAGGAGAGCTGCAACTTACACCAATACGAGAGGGAATTAATTAATTGAGGCTAATCCTTGTCAAATTCTGCTTCAGCTGCCCCTAGGGGCATTTTAGCTTATTTTCATGCTTGTTTTTGGAAAGATGAAGAACATGTTTTCAATACGTTACATCCAATGTTCTCCTCAGAAAAAATATCCATATGAAAGAATGAAATCCTCAAAACTGGAAAATAGATCCTTGAATGTGAAAAGCTGTTAATATTTTTCTTTTATTTTGTGTACATAGAGGGCTGGATGTGTGTGTTGAGTGTTACTTAATACATATTATTGTTTGTGCATTTCTACTGGCACAAATCCATAATGGATTCTAACTGGTGATCAAATGGGACACAGTTTGGAAATATAAAGCTTCTATGTTTTTAATCACTGTGTGTTATTCCAGTAAAAAAATGTAGAAACTGTATTAATTAGTATCAGCACAGAAACAAGTGATTAAGTAAAAACCAATTGTCTTCAGATAAGAAGTTATAAAACAGAATATTGGATGAGCTACTGAGTTGCTGAGGTTTCCCTTCATCTTCATGTTGCTGATTTTTTCCTTAAAAAACAGACCCTGGAGTGAAGGGTGTATCTTTCAGATGTTTAATTTATTTTTTATTTACAGTCACACAAACCTTGCACCCAAAAAGGTGAAGTTGACTCGAGCCCAAGGAAAGTTAAAGATTTCTATGGATGGTCTAAGAAAGAAACAAACAGACCTGAGGGAGGTTCAAGATAAATTTGCTGTACTCCAGCATGCACTGGAATCCAGGAAACAAGAGAAAGCTGACTTGGAAAATCAGGTGTGTGAAGCAGAAGATGAACTATTGTTCTGCTGACAGCCAGAGCAGTTATTTAAAATTTGTTTCTTTATCAAATGGTCTTTCCCTTTTAACTGCCAAAATGTGGAGCACGCTACACTTTCAGATAACAATCTTTCCACTTTGCTGGAATGGTCTTAAAGTTAAAAGTGTGTAAAGGATCAGAAATAAATGCTTTAAAGTAATAGAAAATGTAGATGTTATTAATTTACCAGCTGATACCCCTCCCCTACATCCTCACTCATATCTGCTTTCTTGTGAGGAGATAATTTTTCAATGATTTTACCAAGAGTCCAGATTCATCTCTTTAACTTGCAAGTTAGTACAACAAAAGTTTTAAAGTTTGTTTCTGCCTTCTGTGCTAATGCAGTTTTGGGACTGTTTTTGGGGTTGGAACTGGATGATTTTTAAGGTCCCTTCCACCCCAGGCCATTCCATAGTTCTGTGATTTGTGCCTGTAACTCTTAGTGAAATAAACAGAAATTCAGAATACAGAAAAATTTTGACATGGCAGATGATTTTTATCTGTAAGAACTTTTGGGTGTCAAGATTACCCTGGCTTTGAAAGTTTTTGAACACCAAAACCTGCCACTGAATTCAGCTGAAGAACTTAATGTTTATTTATTTTGAAAATCAGGTCCAGATTAATGACATTTGCTAAAAATTAAGAGACAAAAAAAAACCCAACCAAAACCAATGTCTGTCATTTGAAGATAGAATTTGGATATTATTCCTATTTCTCCTTTTCCTTCAATGCACTTTGGCACTAGAAATACTATAGATATAGGGCACTGATTGTATTTCTGGAAGCAAAACTACTTGTTGAAGTTAGAGGATGTATTGTATATGTAACTTTTTGCAAGTAATTACTTTAATTATTTGATTTAATTTAGTCACTCAGGCTAAACAGTTGACAAATGTTAATGAATTCAACACTTGTACAGTTCATCCTCCATTTCACTTTCATTGAGCTTTGATCAAAATTCTTTTTGAACTAATGGAAAGATGATTAGCATTTTAAAACTAAATAATGATAGCTTTTAATTTTGAAAGGTGAGATAGACTCTACCTCAAACTGATGGTACATGTTATGCCTGTAGTTGTGAGTTTATGGCTCGATATTAGGACCACAGGAAAGGTATAAAATGCAACTCAAGCTTTTTGTAACAACAAATTTTTTAAAAAGCAGAATTAGTGAGTAATCCAAGGATAATTTGCAAACATACACAGTGACTGCTTGTGCAATCCCATCAATGAAGAAGGATTTTATAGATAATGAAAGCTGTGTCTGTGTTTGGCTGGTATGAAAGAATATTCTTTAATTATTCACATAGCAAGTCTGAAGTGGGATGTGCTGAAAATAATATGTGACTGAAACTTTGAAGTGGGGAAAGAAATAATGCAGGTTTTAGCTGAGTTTTACCCAAATGCTAAATTCCTGTTTTAAAATAAGAATGAGGTTTCCAATCATCTGTTTGCTTCTCCAAACCTATGGTGTTACCAAATTTTCCCTTATCTCAGGCTACTGCCATTCATGGTCCATTTCTCCATCAAAACTTCCTCTCCTAAATTTGGGCTTTCTTCCACAATATCCATTTTCACTAGTGGAAAATTCCCTTTGTTTTCAAGTTTTTTTACTCACTTTATGCTTATAACTGTAGTAAAGTTGTTAAAAACTTCAAAATTTCAGAGTGATGTTATTGTTTTGAATTAAATACTAAATTAAAAACGATTAAACTTTCTAGGAAGTAAGAACTCTTAGTCTAAGCACATTCTTTCAAAGAGGAAAATTGTTTTTTGTAAACAGAGAGCTTTAAGATTCATCTATCTCCTCTTAAATTCATCAAGGATTGCACTGAGGATGTGCCTGCTATGATTTCATACT
The DNA here is from genome assembly GCA_013400955.1 of Drymodes brunneopygia. Taxonomy (NCBI): domain Eukaryota; kingdom Metazoa; phylum Chordata; class Aves; order Passeriformes; family Petroicidae; genus Drymodes; species Drymodes brunneopygia. The sequence continues at coordinate 259,517 of VZTZ01025511.1, forward strand.
GATGTGCTTTTGCTGTAATGACAAAAGGGAATAAATTGCCTTAAGAAGTACTTTGAGGTAAACATTTGAAGAGCTTATATTTCAGCTTTGAAAGTTTGTATTTTTCCCTTCAGTAATGCAAGAAGATGGCCTGTGATGATGGCTCCTTAGGGAGCTATCAAACAAACACATGAATAAAGGACATGGAAAAAGCCAGTAGTTTGCATATAATGAAACTCAGTGACTCTCAATTTATTGCAGCACTGGAAAAGTGCATTCAGTTTGGCAGTCCTGGAAGGTTGATGACTAATGAAAGTGTAAATTACAGAAGGACCTGGAGGGGGCACAATTACCTAAAAAATGAAAGCAGTGAGTATCCAATGTTCTCATAGTTAAGGAAAAGAGATTTGCTTTCCCCCTTGTTTTGAATCAAGTGAATACTACAGTAATTGAAACCCTCACTCCAGGTTATACTTAATATTCTACTAGGATACTTCTTAGCACAATATTCAGTTTATTTTATATGTTTAATTGCTTTATGAGAAATGCCATTTCATTTTTTTCATGTTATGTTAGAATAATAATATTTCTAAAGAGTAATGTTGGTTTTATTTGTCTTTTCAAGAGTATAAACACCAGATTTCTAGGCTGGAATCATTAAAGATTCTTATGTTCACTGTAGCATCTTGATTGCAAGTAGTCTTGTTTCCTCCAAAGAGAAAGAAATTAATGAAATACATAGGTACAACTCCAGCTATTTTTCAAAGGCTAGTTGGACTACAAGTAAAGGCATGGATTGTTTATTTTCCATTATTTCTTTCTTGATTTTGACAATCTCATGCTCATGGTGAAAATTGAATTTAGTTAAGACTTACTCACCCGAAATGATTCCTGTGGCATTTAGTTTGTTGTTATTTTCCTTTTTAAAAATGCTAGCCTATCAACTACTGGTCTCAGCCATAGGCAGCAGTAATAGTGATAGCATTTTGGTTACTTTTTGGCAAGTTTATATTAGATTAAAAATCACAAGTACATTCCTTTGATTAGTTTTTCAATCAGTTGAATACTCTCCTCATCTCTCCCCATTGCTCAATTAATTTTTTTGTTGTTTGCATGCTGTAAACACACATTATCCATACATTTCATAAAGAAAAGTCAATCTGCAATAAAAATGCCAACAAAGTCCTACTAATACTTGTGTTATATTGAATTGCTACTGGATAATATTGGATAAGAACTTGATCCTGTCCTAGAGCCACTTTTATCAAACAGACACTGAAGTAGTCAGGAGTATCTGCATTTGCCTTGGAGACTCCACCATGAGCCTCTTCCTGAAATCTGCTTTTATACTACAGCTAAGCTGGGAAATCCACATTACCTTGCTGGAACATCTGTTAAGGTGAGAACTTTGAAAATAAATGTGTGACTGTTTATTTTAAAATGATTCCTTGGCTAAAATCTGGGAAGAATTCCTGGCATTTTTTAATTCCTCCTCCCCTGCCAAGATTTTTGTTACACTGACTGGTATCACCTTACAAGTGTTGACATTTCTCATGTCTAAGACTTCACCTTGCAATTCTGACATTCTTTCATCCAGTTAGGAATTTATTTAATTAATTACTTTTAGCACCTTTCCCAGTCTGGATCTCCTGATGCTATTTAGTCCCCTTTTTTATATAAAACTGTGTACAACACGTAACTCAGTAGTCACCTCACATGCAAAAGCTACATTGTGCTTTTTTATCTGTAGACACAGGGAAAGGTCTAAGTTTAGCAGAACTGTTCAATTAAAGATATTGCCAGCAGCAATCATTCAAGTCAGAACTTAATATTTTGGGATAATATTTGAATGCACCTTTGAGGCAGTCTTTACCACCAAGGCAGTCTGTGTTCCAAACATCTAACTCTTTGACTTCAAATCATAATATTTTACATCTCAAACCCACCCCCCTCCACCCATATCCCTGTGTGCCTAAATTAGAGTAAGCATTAAATAAAATAATCTCACTCTGATTCCAAACCTTTCTGTCAGCAGAAATTTGAAGATACAGAACCTCAATCCCAGCTGCCAGCATGGAGAACACCAATCACTCCCAGGGAATGTTTGGTGTGAGCCCCTTTTGATGATTTTACCCCCTGAAGGCAGATGTAGGCAGCCCCACAGAAAATTCTCTGTGAATTAATAATTCACAGAGCACTCTTTGGCTTGGGCTGCCTTCACTAGTCAGACTCTTTTTACAACAGGCTCTGGGCTGAGATTTTTTTCATTATTCTTTTCTCATGCAAATCATGTAACTTTTGTAACCAGAAAACAGTTTACATTTTGTCCCACAGTTATCTTTGTGTCAGTATTGTGTGCATAAATTGTATGTACATCCATTTAACTGATGAGGAACCATAACTTTGAAAGGACTTAATGCTAATAACAACACAGTACTTATTACAGTAATAATATTAAAAATTGTCTATTTCTTGTTAACTGAATGGAAGAAAACAGAAATAGATCGAAACACAAGCCTGAAAAGGAGACACAGATCAAACAACATAGCTTGCTCTCGTTCTTGATCTATTGTCAAAAGCTTTCCACTTTTTAATTATAATAAATCACAATTAGGTTTCAGAATGATCACCATGCCTGAAATACAGGAATGATCCTCTGAGTAGCTCTCTGCCAAAGGCTTGGTGGCCTAGGGAGTTGGGAAAAAGCTATAGCATCTTGCCACATCTTTCTTTCTACCTTGAAAGAAGTATTTGAAGTAGTTTGTGCAAATTCTTACAGTGAATTTCAAGCCACCTGAATGGACTTCATCTTATTTTGGCTGAAGTGTTCAAGGTTTTCAGACAATAAATAAAAACTTATCCTTCTGTCTTACTGTCCATATCTGACCATACCCACTTTCATGTTCAGGTAACACTGTCCACTTTTGCCAGTTCACTTTCCTTACTGTTAACTTAAATGATGAAAATCTACCACCAATATTCAGTCAAATGCCCCAGTACTTCCTAGATCCTTTAAAAAAAAAAGATTAATTGTGTGTTTCATTCATTCTAAATATCAAAACTTTAGAAATCCTTTCTAATTAAAGAAATAGCCTGAAGTATGCAGAGAGTAGAAGAATGGATTTTTGGTTGGAAATGCTCATAAAAGAGTACAATGACAGACATTAAAAGAACTAAGCCATTCTAGCTCCTTCACTTGACCAGACTGCAGGAACTGGGCAGATAGTGAAAATTAAGTTTTCTTTGGGCATTTACCAAAACCAAAAACAAACCCAAAAAAACCCAGCAGGTTGGAGGGCTTTAGTTCTCTGGGAAATAGTCACTTGGACAATGAACAGAGAAATGATGACATTGTAAGAAGAGACTGAGGGAGGGGGCTGCTGCATTATGCACACCGGGATTATAGCTCTTTTTAAAATCTGTAGCTAAAATAAGTGAAAGGTGCTGACTTTCAGCAGTAAATATCCAAGATGTGCGGGACACCTGTGTGTGCATTCACACAGCCAAACTGGAGCAGAGAAAGCCCTTCATGTAAGTGGTGTTCTATACAATGAGATTTATAGACTCATCTGTTAGCTGCTAAAGAACCTCATAAGCAGGAACACCAAAGCTGAGAGCAGTGAGTGATCCTTGCATGGCAGATCAAAAGGAATGGCATTATCTCTCACTGCCCTGATGCAGCAAGGTGCTGTACATTTCACTTGATGACATGTTATCAGTGTAACATTAAAGACTGGCACTAGAATAGAGTTCTAACAGAAAGAGGGAATTCAAATGGATGCTCACATTTCCCCCCATATAATTTCTTCTTCACTTTCTAGAGAAGAATTTGGACTTAAAAATTACTCTAAGTCTTTAAAAGATAGTAATTCTGTGTTATACAAGAAGCTTCTTAGAGTTAACTTATTTAAAGGGGTTTTTTTTTTAAAGGCTTTAAGCATGTCAACCTCATTTCTGTAATTTAAGAACAAATATTTCATGGATTGATGTGTCAAGTTAAGGGATAATTTACTCTCAAGCTAAGGGATTCATAAATGCTTTAAATAATGTTGAAATACATGTTTTTAAGATCCCCAGCACAAGGATTTTCCTGCAAAGTGGAAAGAAAAGTCAGGGGAGTTCCAAAAGCTGCTGTGCAATCAATGCCTGAGACCTGACAAAGTATTGTACAAAACTTTCACCTTACTGAGAAAAGTCTGCATTTTAAAAAACAAAAATACTTGCAAGCATGCATTTTTCATCTACAACAATGTCTCATAACTGAAAATAGGAATTAGTAAGTTTTTAAAAGAACCCTAGTGAGTTTGAAATCGTAATGAAAAACTTTTTAAAACAGAATAGTAGGGCTTTAGCTTCTGTTGTTCCAGCTGCACACCAAAATCCCCAGAGCTCTTCCTCGAGACTATCTTCCACACCTTGTGTCTGCCCTCATTCTGTACCTGCTGTTTTTGCTGGATGTCATTATCTGTGTCAGTTTAGTGTGATCTAGAAATACAGCTCAGTGGAAAGCAGGAGTGTAGATACGCAGGTGCTTAAAGCACTTACTGCAGACACACAGATGCATTTTGCTCACTGGAAAGGTGTTTTGAAGCAGAACTGTTCTGATTTGGGTCTGCCTAGGTAAAAGGTTTGAACACAGATCACAGAAAGCACTCACAGTTGTCAATCTTTATTCCAAAAGAAAAGTCAGCTTACTAAAAACCAGAATAGAAGTATTTGCTTAGACGTTTTTCATACACTAGCAGGGCAGTAGCACTGCCTTAGTTCCCCACCCAGCCATGCCAAGACAGCATACCGTGAAAGAGCTTTGGAGCCACACTCCGATAAAGAGAGGAAGGTTCGCACTAAATTAAAGACACTTTTAGAGTCCGATGTCACAGGTCACTTGTCCTGGGCTGGTTCTGGCCGGCAGCTGAGGCTCCCGGCCCGTCCCCGAGCGGCGGCGGTGCCGGGAGCTGCGCTCGGGAGCCGAAGTCATCCAGGAGCCGCTGCCTGGTGGCCGCCACTTCCTCTCGAAAGGAGTTTATTGTGCGCCGGCCAACCTCGCACTTGGACCAAAGCAAGAGATTGAGCCTCTCTCAGCTGGGCACTTTAATTGGGTAGTTCAGCCCCATCCCAGCCCCCCTCCTCAGGCTGCATTCCGGTATCAGTGCCTCAGTCACAGCCTGGCCAGCCTAGTGCACAGCCCGCCCAGCTACAGGGGACAGCATCCCTGGGGGCTGAGTGTCCCTGCTTGAAGCTGCTGCTGCTTCAAAGTTCTATGTACTTGGTAATAAAAGTCATGTTATGGCCAAGACGCCTTTTGTACTTTGAAACATTGTTCTAAACCATTCACAGTTCAAGTTAGATAACACCACCTTCTCACTCTTAGTCCACCTAAAATACCACTGTGGCACAGGGTTCTATTTTTTTGTAGTTTAATCTGTTGCACAGTGACCTTAAATACTCAGCCTTGATAGTCACCAGGTATATATTTAATGCAGAACATTATTAGCAAGGCAAAGACCTTATTTGTGCAAACCCACCACCAAGTAATCTGCAGAACCTTTTACTGTGCCTCATCAGGGAACTTGGTTCACTGGATTCTTATTATCCACGGGATTGGGGCTCATAAATCAGCTGATCTTGATCAACTGAGAAGCTCAGTCGTGTGCTTCTTTACACGTCAGCACTATGGCATGACACCCCAGAGGTGGGAAGGAATAAAATATTTGAAATGGGCTTTAAAGTTTAATTAGGCAGATTTATACAAAAAACTGGACACATAAAAATGCTAGAGCTGTTCCTTGTTGAGTTTTCTGCATTGATTATTGCAGCCTACATATTTTTTTTCCTGCTGTAATGAGTTGTTGGAGAAACACTTCTAAGTGAAACAGGTTTGCATTCAAAAGCCAGACAACTACACTGAGAAGTGCTTAGGTGCAGATTTCTTAGCCAATAATGCACATAAATCATTACTTCAGAATAAGTCACATTCCAGCCTTAGACAATCATTCCTGGCTGACGCTTGGAAATCTTAGTGAGAGAAGTCCTTGTTTATATTCTAGCTTTGAATTTCAGATTATGGGGTTAACACTTACAATGAAGGTCCTCACCCGTGTCATCTCCAGCATGTAGTACTCCTCCATTGTCAGCTCATCAAAGTGCTTGGGAAGGGATAAAAACTCACAGCTGTGACGTTTGCTGTGTTCCTCCCTGCAGTACAAACCCAGAATAAGAACAGATGCTAAAGCCATGGAAGTTACATTTCAGGAGATGAAGAGATCTGTACAGGCAAGGCTCTTCAGTACTTGTGCTGTCTATCAGCAGAAGCAGTACCATAGAGAAAATATGAAATAGGTTTTAGTGGATCTCAGATAAAAGCTAGTTAAACTATTTCAAGTTTACTGGGCAAGATAAACCTCCATTTTTGTGACCTGTCATGGTGGAAACCAATGGCAACATAAACTCATTGTAAAACTACCAAAGAAGTTTGGAGAGATACTTCTAGAGCATTGTTAAATCTGTGCTTACCATGGGTCATCATTTGGTTCCCAGCCCTCCAGTTCTAACAAGCAAAAGAAACACTTTGCCACATCTGCTTCATTTGCACTTGGACAGTGGATGAAACCAGCCTTTGCCATCTGCAGGGGACAGTTTAGAAGTTTAGAGCCTCATCCCACACACTACTTGTGTTTCCCACCATTTTAGAATCACGTTTATTCAGGACACCAAAAATTAAGTTTGTTTCAGTAACCAAACACCTTCTCAGGTAACTCTGGCAGTATGACCCATCTGAGATTCAGACTGGCAGTATCATGTATGAGCCTGAGGAGAACTCAGGTGGATTTTTAAATTTAAATAATTTCCATTTGTGAATGTGAAGTAGTGATCATTCCACTACTTCATCCTTCCTGCTGGATGCATACTTGTTTAATGTAGGCTTCTTTGCCATGAATAGAACTTTGCAATTAGAAAGACTATGTCATACAAGAAATTAATTTTTAAATGACAGGAACAAAAAGAAAGGGGAACAAGAACAGTAACTACATTAAAATCTGTAGGCAGACCAGCGGACTGAACATAGAAAAAACAGTTATACCCACTACAGTATTTCTGAGCAGGGAACAGAGAAAAGATGAGTATTTAACTTTTCATCTTCAGGCTTAGTGGACTCCTCTTGAACCTGAACATATTTAACAATGACTTCACATTCAGGCACAGTACATGTAAATTAAGGCAGAGACAAAACAACCATTTTCAGACTTACATTCTCTGGACTGCACTTGCAGTTCTCCTGGAAGGGCCACTTGGTGAAGGTTTTTAAACGGTTCTCATATTCATACATCTCCTTAAAATCAACTAAGAGCTTGGAAGCTGAACTAAGCTCTTGCAGGAGTGCCTCCATCTATGAAACCTGCAGTCAGTGTAAGGCACAGCCTCCCTCCTGCTGTCCCATTTCAGGCCTTTGCTAACTGGTGACACATTGCACCTGGAGAGCAGGGGAGGCTTAAAGGGGCAGTAGTCCTATCCTAACCCAGCTGAGCTTATGAGCAGGACAGTCAAGAGAAACAAAGCTACTGGAACTTTTCTCCTTGTGGTACAGTCTGTGCCCTTGGCTACACTTTTGACTGTAAGTACCTATGCTAATTGCAGACTTTATAACTGAAATGTCAAAAACTGCAAGTTAAAAGCTGTAGTTACAAATACAGTAAGTTTACACATAAAATTTAAAAAAATATTATCCTGATTGTGACCAAAGGGGTTGAATTAATATTGCTATTTGAATCCTTCAGTGTTTCTTTCATTTCATGTTCAGAGGTTAATTCTCACAATTGTCTTTGCAAATACTGTTGCATTTCTTTAAAGAGGAGGTGGTTATTTTATAACATTCTAATTATTCTATTCTATTTGAAAGTATTATAGAACATGCCCAGAGATAGAGGGGATGATATATTTTAAAGATGTATATCTGTAAGGGTTTGCAGTATCAAAGCATTAAGCTGTTATTTTACAAACTGTCTCTTATTTATGTAGAGAATCCAGTTAAGTTCAGTAGGAAGTTTAAGTACCAGTGTCTTCAAGATTGCTGCATGCAGCAGCTTTTTAAGCCAAGATCTAAACACCTTTTAAAGGTGTTGCATTGTGAGACTTGAAAATTTAAATCTTCTCCATAATACAGATGGAGCAGGTGTAGAAAATAACCCAGCACATTATTCTGTCCAGATGTGGTGACAGAAATGTAAGAACATTTGTACAGGGCTTCCAATGTCAGCTCTTAGGGCATTGTTTTTGTCCAGATTTACATGTGCTACATCACTGATGCCTCTGGGACTGTGCTGGTGTCTATTTTTATACACAGGAATACTGTCCTTGAAATTTATATTCAGATATTTAGAGCAATATGTGTTACATGAAAATAGGACACTTTAATTACTTTTTTTTTCCCCCCTAGATAATACCAATGGTGCAGGAATTTATCATTCATAACCTGGGCCCTCCAAGCACTGATATTTACAATTTCTCCTGGTGACAACTCCATGGCAGCCCTTTTTAAGTTTGCTGATAATCAGGTATCTTAATCTATTTTTTTTACTGTAGTTGATATTTGTATGTGTGCATGTGTGAATGTATTTGTATGAAGCAAGGAACTTTGCTTAGTTAAAAGCTGAAATGCTAAACTAAACCCAAAACCTGTTTTTAACATCCCAAAAACATGGTAGAATCGATCTCAGGCCTCTCTTTAACACAGGCACTAATTAATGCAAATGGATTTTTTCCAGGAAGGAATAATTTGTCTGTTGTTTAAAAGAAACTGTGGGTTAAGTATTTTGGCATATTTTATAATCTTGTGATCTCACGATCTATTTAAGTAATTAGTTTATGTGATTTCAAATGAAAAATGGAAAAATGGAATAAAACCACAATAGTTTAAATGTTTCTTGTAAGCAGTCTTATTTGAAAATGCTATTTTTTTCAAATATGCATTATGTGTAATATATTATTTAATAAAAAACACCACAGTATTATAGGACCTTGGAATCCTGGGTGACATTTATACGCCAGAATAGAAATACAGATTTCTTTTTTTTGCTTTGACTGTTTTTATGGCATTTAAAACAAACAAACAAAAAATTCCCCACAGCCCAAATCAGTTCTTATGTAGAAAAGTAGTGTTAAAATACTAGAAAGTAAGATTATAAATATAATAATACATTCTCAGATGTATTTCTTGCATTTCCTGCCTATTATTCTGTCAGAAATCTGTGCTGTTGAGAATGACAGAGATATTTCAAGTCTCCAGCCACCAAGCTGCAAAGGTATTCTGCATTTTATAGTGGGTTGTCTACATCCTTCAAGAGAATCCTGTTTGCAGGAGTGTTCTGAAACTGTCAGAATTTCATAGTTCCAGATTAAGTGGATGGGTGGTTGCAGCTTTTCACTGGGAGATACATAAGAGGTGGTATGACATGAAAGATTTAAATTGTCTTTTAAACTTTACATTAAGTATCTGCTATCTAATATCTGATCCTGACTTTTCCAACAAGTACAGAAAACCTGTGAGTAATGTTGACAATTTGTAAATCAGTTAAAGCCAACCCTGATGAATATTTATCTGTGATCTGGGGGGAGAAAGCCTCAGAAATGAAATAGCTGTCTTCCACTGCAAGGAAAGTAGTTTCAATTACTGCCAATAGTGGAGTAAATTTATTTTTTATATTGTTGCCTGTCTCATACTTCATCAGTTGAAACTGGCATTAATAATACAGCTCTCTAGGTGTTTTTTTTTAAAAAAAAGGTAAGACTGGGAGAACCTATCCACTGTTTTTATAACTAGATGTGTGTTTGCAATCACATTTTACATTATTTTGCATTGTTTTTCTATAGTTAACGTAGATTTTCCTGATGAGGTTGTATATTTAGCTAAATGGTCTCAATTGGAAGTGAAACCAAACCAAACAGTTCTACCTGATGCCTTTGTGTGAAGGCCAGAATACTATCTTGGTAAGGATAAAAAAAGTATTGTGTGAGCAATATTTTACAATACAAAGGTGTTAAAAAAGATGTATAGGTGCATGGTCTCACAGATACAGTTGTATGTAATGTATATTAACTAGATATACACGAATAAATAGCTTTAAAAAATAAAATTGCTCTGGAGGTTTAAGAGACTCTTTGGAGGTGATGCTGATGACCATTTAATGACCTCCTGCTGAAGGCCTTTGTTTGTCAAGACAAGGTTTCCCCGGCTCACAGCGTGTGTGAGCAGGAGAGGCCGGGCTCGGAGCGGCTCAGCTCTGCCGTGCAGGACAGGGGAAAGGAACTGCTCCTGCCGGCTGTGAAGTCTCCGCCCGGCAGCCCCCCTGGCTGGCTGTGCTCTCCGCAGCCCCGGGAGTGCTGCAGGGCGCATCCAGCCGGGATGCAGCTGAGCAGCGCTGGCAGGGAGCCTTTCCTGCCCTCTTGGCACAGGACGGTGTTTGCCACAGAGGCCTCTCTGGAACTTGCCACCGATTCACGGCATTTTTTCATGTCCCAGCTTCCTGAACAGTCCAGCTTGGCCCAAATCTGTTAAAGTTATGGATGGGCAGGAACAGGGGTGTTACTTGCGCTGTCAGCCTGGAGTGACTTTGGTTGGTAGTGTGGTTAACAGGCAAATCCAGGCAGTGATGTGATTGACAGGCAAGGGATTCAAGCAACTTCACGGAGGCATTTCTTTCCTGAAGGGAGAGTGGGGAGGTGGAAGGGTAATGAGGGGGATGCCCTCCTATTACAAGACCAAAGGTTCTGAACAAATAACAAATATAGTTCCTAGCAGGGAGGGAACCTTTTTTTTCCCCTGAAAAATAATAATTTATATGTAGTAAATATTTCTTGGTACTTTGTTTTGCTTCCTCCCAGTTCTCAGTGTATCACCTACTCTTGCCTTCCTGTAAATAATTTTCTGTTATCATTCATAATTTTTTCTTTTCATGCACCTAAGAGGAGTCCAGCTTCTCCCAACCTCATGACTTTAATCACATTTGAGTTTATTTTCTAAACAAATGAATAAATAAATAATGAGCACAGCTTATAGCCTTGTGATAGCATACATTTATTTTAGAAAGATGCCAAACAAGTAGAGATAATTTGGGAAGATTTTTCCATGAACTTGTATCCAGGGAGTTTCAGCTGCATTACTATGGAAATTTTTGGTGCTATTATTCTTCAAAAGCAGCAATGCCTGGGTAACTTGAGGGGTGATTATTAAAAAGTATTTGAAGGGCTGGAGATCAAATGGTTCAAGCGTGAACTAGCAGAAGTAATTAACAGCTTTTAAACTTTCCAGTGAGAATTCTGGCTGCCTTCCAAGTGAATTACAGTGACATTGATAGGGCTGCCCAGGGAAGTGCTGGGCTGCTGCTCAGATCTCTGTCCTGCTTTTCCTGCAGGAGCTGCCAGCTGATGCTCCTCACTGGGACTGGGGAATGCAGTTATGGTGCCAGAGGCACTGATGGCTGGGACAGGTTCTGGAAGTGTTCTGAACGTGGCATTTTCCTCAGATAATGGAATTTCCTCTTCTCATTACAAATGTCAATTATATGCTTGATCCAAGTGGTGTTTATTTTGCCTCTTCTGAAGGAGATGTGTCTCAGAACAACAGAATTATCAACAGATTTTTTTTTTTTTTTTTTTAAAAAATAGGTGTTATCTACTGAAACTGATGTGTCTCAGTGTTTACTCAGTCACGGTTTGCTTTGGTGGCTTCATCTCACTTTCTATCAGGCCTTGTTTCAGTGACTTCTAAGAAGGGGACATTATGTAAACACCACCCAATTACTGTCATCTAAATTGACTCTGCTCTGAGAGAGTCAGCACTCAGGGGACAGTAAGTGAGAAACACAGCCCAGTGAAGCTAAAAGCATTTTAGAATAGGCATAAGAGAAATAGTTTATTATATCTGCTGGAGGTAGAAAGGCCACAGCAAACAGCTTAATTGATCACACAGGAGTTGTGTCAGTCATCAGCAAAACACCTTCAGGCACTTGGCAAGCAGTGGGCCTGGAGAGGGGCTGCAGCCCCTTACACTCGGGATCTCAGTTTAAGAGAATTTTCACCAGCTGCCTGAATTTTTCAGAAATTATATCTCTGTATCTTTTATATCTTAATTTACACACTTTATTCATCACTCTTGGAAAGCCTGTAGTAGTTTTGAGGTACAGCTTGTGGCCTCTTGTGGGCTGGTTGGCTGCCTCTGCATCTTCTTTTCAGTCTAGATGTATTTTTTCCCCACCTTTTTTCAGTACCAAAGCTGTACTGCATATACAAACACACTTCCACAGAATCCTTTCCTAGAGATCTCTGGAAAGACTGAAAATGTTGGTATTACCAAGGATCAGTCAGGAACACAACTGTTATTTGACAACATTCTTCTTTCACAGGTATGTAAAGCCACACACCATCTTACCCTAACCTTCTACTGTACATCCATGTTAGTACATTCACATTCCCTCATGAGTTTTTACTGTACTTTATTGTGTTTTATCTCCATTCTGGTGAAATTACTGTTCCACTTAGGAATATTTTAAGGCTTTTTTGGGGGGGTTGTATTTTTTCTGACTGTCTTCCTGGAAAAACATTTTGTGACTACAGAGAAAGAACTAACAAAATCCAGTTGCCTACAGATGCCTTTTTATTTAAGCTAACAACCTCTACTGCAGTAACAGAGGGAATTCTGCTGCTTTGGAGTAAGGCTCTTGCAGCAATGCTACAGAATGTGAAATAAGAAAAGTGAGAAGAGTTTACAGTGAGTAAAACTCACAAGTGCTCTGGGCAGACCATGCTCCTGGAGGACAGGAGTGAGAATTTTCCTTACATGGCTATGGACCTTTTCCCTGAGCAATCCAATGACTGCAGGATCCGCCAGAAGATCGCAATAACATTCCAAGGAATCCCCTGACCCACTATTCTTGTTTTCAGTATTGCTCCTAGCCGAGTGACCTAGAAGTTTGTAACATCTGTTGGACAGAGCATTTATGTTGGTTTTTAATTGTTTAAGCAACCCTGTTAGGTGAAGTGTTTTGACACCTCCCTTTTCAGAATTTCTTTTAGGGGCTTGTAGTGATATCTACTGAACTGAAAGGAACAAATACTAAAACACAAAAGTAGTCAAACCTTAAAAAACCCAACAAAAATATCTGCTCCTTGAATAATTTTTTTTTATTTTCTGAAGGCTCCTTATGTATAAGGAACATACATAAAATGAACACAACACTGTTGACAATGAACAAAACAGTATTTGATAATTTCCAGCTTTATAAAATTTTTTAAAAATGATTTAGTTATAACAAAAAAAACAATACCTCAGCAAGTTATCTTATTGGACCATTATCACATTTTAAACCATAGACTCAGTTGTTAATGGGGAGAGGAAAGAAAAAAAAAAAAATCACACTGCTTCTAGCAACTACAACATTTTCTACGCATAATCACAGCGGATTGAGTGCAATGTGATTTACATCAGAATTCACATGGGATGTCACACAGTGACAGCATTGTAATATACAAGTAACATTTATGCCCTCCAACAAATACAAGTTAAATGAGACTCTGGATTCAAGCAAAATGGAATGTTGAAGCCAAGTAGAAATGTAGTGGAATTCAGATTGTCTGTAACATGACCCAAAAGTGTACAATAGAATCATCTGGAATTCAATACTGGTGGAAACATAGAGAAGTCACAGCTGTTACACCGCTCTGTTACATTTGCAATAAATACTAGAAAATAAAAGTAAACAATCTATATTCCATGAAAAATACAGTACCTACCTTCAACGACCATGTTTTTCCCTTGTCTGAAGATGGTCTTGGAAGGAAGTGAACTATTTTCCTACAGAGGCAGTGTATTGAGCTATAACCACATTCCAACTAACACAACAGCAAATATACTACCGGAAATACAGAAATCTTCATTTGAAAAGAATTAAGAGAAATAAACTTTGAAAAATGATTTGACAAAATATCAGTTCAGCTGCATAATGGCCCCCTTATATTTCAGAATTAACAGAAAAGAAAAACTAAGTCAGTTGGTTCAATACATAAGAAACAGAGCTTGTTTAAACTCAGATCCTCAGAAGGTATCCAGGAAGTTTTGTCTCAGTGACCAAACATGGGCACTGTGCAAAAATGTCATCCAGGAGCTTTACACTGCAGAAATTGAGCAATCTGAAGCTAACAACAGTGTGTTTGCTAATTAGGGTTCTACAGTAAACATGTTTAAAGAGGAAAAAAGAAAACCTGAGTTCAGAACATCAAATGGCTGCGTGCCTGAACTCTGGGCTTTTGGCTTCTTCACTGAAGAAACTGCACCCTTCTTTGAAATGGACCCTTAATACTGTCTCCTGATACTGCGTTAGGAAGAAATACTGGCAACCAACTGATACCTTTAAAATGCATGAGCCACTCCCTGTAAAAGCTAAACTGACCAATGGAGCTTCCAAAGTAAAGGGCCACAGGAAACACAGGAAGTTGAAATGGAATGCAGACAGCCACTGGCTCTCATTAAAGGCGTTAGGATTAGTGTTTTTAGCAGCTACACTGGCACCAAGCAGACCTTACGGCACATAGTCAAAGTACAGCTTTTACCTGGCATACAGAGAAGAGAGACAAACTGGATGTTTTAAAAAAAACCTACTACCATGCTTAGGACTGGTACTACAGAATCAACTTGCACTCCCCACAAACTCACAATTTAATTTTTTTTAAGGAGATGGGTACAAGAAGAACTTACTCATGTCTGGCAATAAATGCCTGTCAGCACAATCTGATCTAGGACAGCTGGTCCCAGCAAGTTAAGGCCCAAATTTTCAGTCTATTCTTCCAAATGACACATACCATGGTTCTACCACATCTGCTTTTTAATAATCTAATTTAAATACCAAAATTGTAAAAAAATATCATAGAAATGAACTCCTTTATACTGGAAGTAGAAATCTTACATACTCTTTACTGCCAGAAATGGCTGGTGTCACAATGTCTGGTATCAAGGCATTGCAGGAACAGATTTGATGCGCTGTTACAGTATTGTCAATACCCTACAACACACACAGAGCATAATTTAACCCTTGTGTCCAGCTTCAGGAACTAGCATCTTGCACCTTGGTTTGTTTTAACATGAAGAGAGGAAAACAGTCCAAAATAACCGTTTAAAAAAATGGAGAAATTCCCACATGGATTCTCTTGTTAAAAGAGTTTGCACAGATTCACAGCCACAATTCTTCAGTAGTTTATGCTGCAAGTGGCACACAATACATGTTTAGCGTCTGTAAGAAAGAACCAGAAACAGCTCAATAACTCCAAGGTCAGGGATTTCCCCAAGCTAACACTAATTCTACTGCATTTTGCATTTTCATACTAATATCAAGAAACAAACATCAAATAAATCTCAGTTGGGGAAAAACGTCATCAAACTGACCCTCAACAGAAGTTACACTTTGCAGAGCACACGGCAATAGCCTGCCTTCTTACATAGGAGCTTTGCAATGATGGAGTGCAGCTTAACACAGCTTGTAAGAATTTAAAGTGTTCAGGCTTGGGGTTTCTTTTTAAAAATTTAAGCCAGCACAGTGGTTTCCAGTCATGTCCTGCTGTAAGATTGAATACTTCAAGTCACCACTATGCAGTAAAATCAGCACAGGATATAGACAGATATATATATATATATACATGTGCACCACACATGCGTATGTGTGCACAGCTGTATATATCTATATAGATCTATACATACATGGAGACAGCTATGTGCTACTCTAGACTCATGTGGCACTAAAAGCTCCCTTGGGTTCCTTGCACAGGTGTGAGTTTCAGCTGTAATATCTTCTGGGTTCTGTCCAAGTGCACTGATGGAATGGTATTTTCCCAAATGAGATCATTCCCTGTACTTTTTCTGTCTTAAGCAAGCAGCGCTCCCTATACAGCACCCTGACCTTGGCCCTTGTTTCTCACGTTTAGGGTTCCCTAAACGTTGCTCACTCGAGTTTAGGAGTTGTGTTGAGTAAGCTGATCTGATGGGGTCAGGGAAAAGCAGAAGCTACTCTAGGCAGAAAGGAATGTCCTGTCCTTGTGCAAGCACCGCGTGCCCTCTGAGCAGTGTGCACACAGCCACACAGTGCAGACTCAAAGCCAGACAGCAACAGGTTGGACCCACAAGTGATTACCAGTGTTAGGTCAAAACTGGATGTCAAGCACAATTTTGTCTTCATAGAGGGCAATCACCAGCATGATGGCAAATCCAAGAAGCAGGCCTAGATTCTGAAGAATGAACTGCCCCACAGGACAGTAACCATGCTCTTCGTTATCTCCATCTCCATGAAGCATTTCTGGAAGCTAAAAGATACAAAACAATTTAGAAAGTGATTTCACCTCCATTTCATTTATACATGGACAAGTTTACAGGATGCTATTGTCAAGGATAAACACTCCAGGGTTCAGATATAAAACCAACACACTAAGACCCAGCTTAAACCCTACTGAACCACTCAATTCAATAAAAACATGATTGTGTTACGTATTTACAAAACAAACTAAAAATGCCCTTCCTTAAACTTTTACCAGATCATCCATGTAATTGAACATTAAGTTCCTCAAGATAAGGTGCAGCCCAACATTCTGCAAGTTCTGTTCTTTTAATTTTGAGTAAAAGAATTCAAGCCATGCTAAGACTTTGATTAAACTTAGCCATTCATTTGTCATGTTAAATTCTAACACATATTCACATACACATCCCTTTTAAATATGGGAATGATAGCTACAAGCAATTCAAGAGAAATTTTATGTGCAGATATAGAAACTTATGAAAGTTCTGGACATTCTGGATATTGCTCACCTAGGAGGAAAAGTCAGAGTACTGACAAAATCAACTAATAGTAGCACTCTTGGAAGATGTAAAAATAAAACTTTGTGTTTTACAAAGCCATCCACATAGAACAGAAGTAACATATTTACAAGGCAATTAATTCAAGAAAGCAGGAGGTAAATGTTCAGATCTGATTACTGATGCTTCTGCCTGAGTTAAGGTGCAAATGACACCATACACCAAAGTCAAGAGTCAGGATTTCATTTAACAGCAAATATGAGGCAGAGAGAGAAAGAAATAGGAAAGGGAGAAGAGGGAGAGGAGAAAGAAAGAAAGAAAGAAAGAAAAAGAGTGAGCGAGAAAGATGAAGCAGAAGATAGTCACCATCCATGAATCCAGCCAGTGTCCACCTGTCTTCTTCACCCTGGGGTGAAGAAACTTCTCCCCATTTACACCTTTTAGCAGACAAAGGCTTGATGCTCACTGGTGACACAGTTCTCTTGTTCTATCGGGTAAATGGTTCCTCTCACTTCCAATGCTAATTAGTCCCATCCTCAGTTTCTTCCTTTCAATCGGTGCCTCCTGTCTGGAGTGCAGGGCTGTGGCCTCCCCCTGCTGGGCCCAGCCAGAGCTCATTTTCAGCAGAGCTGCTGAGCCTTGTGGGTACTTTCTTCTCCCCCAGCTCTGTTTACTTCTCCTTAGGCCGGAGATAACTGGACAATAATCCCACCTTTACCTTATCTCAAGTCAGGACTATCCTCAGCAGGGTGGGATTCCGTGGTGGCAGACAAGCAGTTGCTTCTTTGCACAATTTGCTACAGCGGGCAAAGTCCTTTGGTGATTTAACAGGGTTTGAGGCACTTGTGATCTCTAAGTCTCTTACAGTAATTCCTTCAAGGAAGGAATTCTTACAGGAATTCCTTGAAGACTCATAACAGAAAATGATGACACAGAAGAAAATGGAAACTACTGCCCTTCATTAGATCAGCTACTGCCTAATAATGTCATCAAAGCTGCTAAAACCCCAAATCACCTGTCTCATCTTGTGTTACTGTATTTCTGATAACAGTAATTAACCTGATAATTAATTTGAACCACTATTTAAATATTAAAAAAATAGCAACAAAAAAACCCCCAAATTCTCAAAAAACAAAACCATGACCCACCCCCCCAAATGGTGTGAAAAATGTTTAAATGGTTATCACATATACAATAAACCAGGCAGCTCAACAGCAAGCACTACTCTGAATTACAAAGTACTGCTAAGTCATTAAGAATAAAGGGCTTCACCTCAGCATTACTGTAATGGGCTTTAACACTGCTGGATATTTACTTTGACAGCATGTCTAAAGATTATTAAACTTTTTGCTTTATTGGCTACTGATGTGACCAATTTCAGGGACCATAGGTTCTTGTCAATTAAAAAAACCCACCCTTTCGAAGTTGAGAGCTCATAGTGTCAGTAAAAGGAACAAAAACTGCAACAGATAAATGTTTCCCAGCAAGATGAAATTATTCAAGTTGGGCTATTCAATGTACCCATTCAAACCAAAACAGGAGTGTCAGGAAGGAGGATATTATGACTACTCTTATTAGTTATCACCAAATGAAATTTCATGAAAGAACATGGAAAGCCTGAAGAATTTTGAAACGCCTGAGTTTAGGTTGTACTGGAGAGGAATATCCCTATCATTAAAACTCATGTAATTAAACAAACTTCAGAACAGTCAGATGCAAAAATACCAACAGGCTCAATCTCAATGGCTTGGTGTAAGGAATGGATAGAAAATTGCACCTCTGTGAACCTCTGCTCACAGCTAGGGAGGATTCAAAATCTGTTCTTATTGTGTGCCAGGTAAGGAGGTCTTTGAGAAGGAAGCTGATTATGCAGACACCAAAACAAAACTCTGGTTCAGTTTCAAGTGTCTCTTGCAGAAACTCTCCTGTTGTTGTTGAGTCAGACCACAGGGTTTTGACTACTTGCTTACTGCTATGATGGCCAAGGAAAAGAAAAAGGAATGAAGGAATGAAAGTACTGCCTTCTTTTATCCATGGCATCTTCAGTCAAAGGAAGGACAGGAAAGAAGTATCAGGTACAGAGCTTACAAACAACTGATATTTCAGGCATTACAGGCTACTATAGAACACCTGAAGTTGCAATAAGGATCACTCCACCCAGACATTCTATTTAACAATTTAGCAGGCCCTGAAAAGGGCTGACTTAGCTATTAATAGATTAGAGTGACTTTATAATAGTCTATTTACAAATTCAAGTCTCCATAATGAAGTGGAGAGCATTGCAAAATACCCCAAAAATGAAAAATGGTCTCATCACGTTTGGGCTGGGAAACAGAAGTGAGAAAACTGCCTTATTTAAATGAAGCTCTGAAGCAGCTTAGAGGAGAGAAATCAGGCCTGAATACAGACTGGTAACAAGTGCACAGCAGTACTGCTGCCTGAAGGCTCTGGATTTCTGGTGTACACACACCAAGGAAAATGCACCTGTATGCTCTTGAAGCAGCAGCATTTTTCCTCCAGGTACTTTTTTAAAAGCTCCAACAGCTCTGGATTCCCAGCTGCTCATGGTAGAAGTTCAAACCAACCTTTCCAGTACTGAATACATGACGATGAAATGTCAGTGAGGAATAAAGCTGCACAGCAGACTGAGGAGCAGCACCCAGAGCAGCCCCAGTTTCCCACCCAGGACAGCCCCAAGCTGCAGCCCAGCCATACCATGTCGACCAGGGCCACGTAGAGGAACATGCCGGCGGTGACGGCGAAGATCCAGAGGGTGATGTTGTTGGCGTACTGCCCCACGGCCGTGCCGATCAGCATCCCGATGTAGGCCATCATGGCTGACAGCAGGTTGTACACGATGGCCTGCTTCACTGTCATCCCTGCCTTCAGCAGCACTGCAAAGTCACCTGGGGAACAACACAGGAGCAGGTCAGGGCTGCTCCAGCAACAGAGAAACGTGCCTCGCCAAAGAATGTGCTGCAGGGCCTCACTGAGCCACTGACTGCCTTGCGGGAACTCTACTTATGTGCAGCCATCCCCCGATTAAAATATCATTTAAAGGTTCATCATGCTGCTTGTCAGAAAGGCAGCAGTGATTAATTGTGAAGGGTGAATGGAGGTGTCTAGATCTGCTCTTCCCACAGAGAACACACCTGTGTGCACACACACTTGTCTTTACTTCTCGGAAGTTCTTCATGGCACATAAAATCAGAGGCTTAGTTTGGATCAATACCTGTGAAAATTCCTCTTAGCTATACACACCTCATTATGCAAATCCAGGAAGAGGATAATGAGGCATTTGTCCCCACAGAAGGTGACAATGAATTTGAGCACTAGGAAGAGTTCCATTCACAAAGACTGACTTCACATCCATGCTGAATCAGTTTTCTGGTTGAAGACATGCCAAGTTAATGTGTTTTATTCTGAATGCAGGACAGCTCTGCTAAAATAGGTGCTAAAGGTAGATATTCTACAAAAATCTAAAATTCAGTCTTGTAATCAGTTTTAATAGTTTCACTCCTTTCAAACTGAATTCTTGTGACTGTGAGAAGTGCAAGATGATGTACAGACATGAGGGCAATTAATGTAATATTCTCATATCACATATGCCTGAAACTAATTGCTTTATCTAGAATCAAAAATTGGAATCAAAACATATCAAAATAAAAAAATAAAAAATAGGTATAATGAACTACTCTACCCCTTACACAAGGTTAATTTGATCATGTTACACTGTCAAGTTCTAAGCACTGTAGTATATATTGCAATCCTTTATATACTGCAGCAGCTTCACTTAACTAATGATTGTACAGCACTGGTGTCAAACCATGGACATCTGCTCTGATTCCCCACCTGTGCCCACTATTTACCTATAGCTCAGGAGCTCCCTATATAAAACGTTTTCCCTCATCACCTCTGAGGTTTTTGAAGTACTTGTTTTACCTCATTTTGATCACACAGAGCCAGCAGCTCTTCAAGTGAGCAAGCTGTGAGTACAGACACAGTTCAATCTAGCACAACTTCATATCAGTGACAAAACAGAAGATTCCTCCTCTCTCTGGCTGCTCTTTTTTAAAAGTCTGGTGCAGTAAATTTTCATGCAATGTGAAAACAACAGGTTTCTTCATGGTTAGCTACCTCCAGAAGAAATGCTTCAATTAGAGGGGGGAGTGCATCAATGGCACTGGCAACAGTGCCTACAGGCTTTATCCTAAATGGCCACATGTGCTGAACTTGGCCACACTTGGAACAAAGCCTCTTCTGAAGATCCCCATATGGAATTTTACTTCCAAAACTTGTGTTTACTTATGTGACTTTGTGTAAGACAATGCCACACAGAGTAGTGTGAAAGTCTGTAAAATGCTGAGCTATGTAAAATGGATGCTCCTAAGAACACTTTCACAACATGCTCAAAAAGCTGCACAGAAGTGCTGTAACTAGACACTGCCAATATAATCCTGGTGCAGTACCTACTCTGAAGTATTTCTCCTTTACCCTCTGAAGTTCTGGTCACCTCTGCAGCTTCTGCACTGCATTGTGCTTACCATGGTAACACAACAGCTTTTAGACAAGGATTTTGTACAGATGGAGAGTTTCTACACTTAGTTACCTAATTCATGGGGAAGCTCATGACAAAATACTGCTATAGATGTACTAATTCCTCCTGTCAGTCCAGCACTAAAAGCTGCTCCTAGAAAAAAAAAAGAAAAAAAAATTACAATGATATTTCATTATTTTCAGGTCAGAAAATCAATTGACTTTGCAGAGCTGACACCCTTCTGTTAGAATGCACACTAATATTTTTCAGTATGTCTCTGTCCTGTCAGTACATAAATGGGAAATACTGGAAGCCCCTGGATGTGCATTACCAGTGCAGGTTTAATTACTCATTTATCTGAAAGACAAACCCTGAAGAGGAGAATACAACTGGCCAAAATGAGGCATAAAGGCAACAAGCTAATAAATAGCACCACTTTTACTTTTTTAGGAACACTCAAGTACATGAGGGCAGCTGGGAATGCACATGAGCAAGAGTCTGGCTCTCTTCTTTCCAGCTTGAAAATCCAAACTAATATTTAACCCATAACCTCTCCAGCTCCTTTCTACTTATTTTTAGAGCACATATCAGCAATACTAGTAAGCCAGACCTGGAAAATAATAAGGAAAAAAACATTGCCATAAATATCTTTCAGTACTTTTGCATAAGCTAATTTCATTCAACTTTAAGTTCATACCTTAAATAATTCTGAGATGAGAAAACTGGTATTAAATTTCTGTACTGTAGCAGAGAAAAGCACAAAAAGAGCCTGCAGTGAGCAGTCAAAACAGGCAGCAGAATGAGAAGACACAATCTGAAGACAGAGGGCAAATTTAACTTTCCTCTGGATTCCTCATAGCTTGATATATTAAAAATGTGAGCATGCTTTTCTAAAATCTACATTTTACCACAGATTCAGTTGTTTGGGTTGACCCATGAATATTTAGAAATGGAGTTTCAATACTGTGAAGTTCTTAACAGAAGGCATAATGATTGTTTTTGGCATTAGAATCATTGTCTAAATGTCTTACCTGTTAAATGTGAAAATGAAGCAACAAGTTAATTTTTAATGACTTTTGTTTCTTTAGAAATTGTCTGAAGAAAGTGGAGACATTGTAGTAGATTCCGTTGTTAACTTGAGACCCTGACAAATGCTTATCCCCGTCCTTCAAAATGGGTGTGTCCCCTCTGCCATTAGTTCAGAACCCTGCCTACTCTTACTCTTAAGCAGCTACTTCAGTAAAAAATCAGAAGTGTGCACTTCAGTCCTCTCACCATCATACTGACTTGTATATCCAAATTAATACACTTTACAATTCAAATCACATTTAGAGCATTGTGTGACTCCAAGTTGATTTAATAAACCTAATAAAATCTGTTTGGAACGTCAATTTCTTCTGCACTTGGCTAGAAATAAATCTAAACTGACCATGAGCCAAAATAATATTTTGCTTAAACAAAAATTAAATTATCCTGAGTAGTACTTTTAAAATATTATTTCTGTAACCTGACTCACAGTGTATTTTTATTTGCAAGTACTGTATAATTCTATGTATTAACAACAATAGAAATAGTATTACTATTATTGTTAATTAATATCATTCTAAATAAGACTGAAAGGCATTTATTTATAATTTTAAGGCAGCTAAGACCTGAACAAGAAACATGGGTTAATGTGCTCCATAAATCCCAGTGTTTGTCTGCACCAGTCTCTCCTTGGCAGAGATTGCGACTGTCACTGCTACTGATACAATGATTTTGGTGGAAATAGCACAAAGTATTAACAAAGGGGAAACTATTACAGTTGACAGACTTTTAATTTCTGCTCTGCAGGAGACTGAACAATGCCAGTAACCACAGGTGCTAAGTGGAAGCCTTACCTGTGATCACTGATAAGTCAAATATTAGCAGTTACTAAAGGTAAGGAGAAACTGTTGAGAAATACTCAGCGCTTTTGCTTACCGATTGCTAAGCCATCACTAAAGTTGTGAATGCCATCTCCCATAATTACCATCCAAGCAATATTAGCTATCCCAGTATCTTTCAGGTCTTTTCCAGAATGACAGTGGCCATGGGAATGATGGGAATGTTTATGATGCCAGTGGTGACTGTGTTTTCTAGCTATCATTTTATCTTCGCCATGGCTGTCATACTCGGAATCGTGCAGCTCGTGCTCTGGGGCGGCGTGGGAGACGTCGTTGTGAGAGTGGCGCAGGTTGTTCTCCTCTTCCACAGACAGGTAGTTTTTGGCAGGGGGCTCCAGCTGCCCATCCAAGTCAGTCAGTTCAGTTTCATTCAGGCGATCTTCAGACAAAACCGAGTCGTCTGCTCCTGCATCGAGACCCTGAGTTAATTCCTGTTTAACCAGCAACCACTGCACCCCTGAACAAGGGTTAACTGCTCTGGCAAAGCAAAACAAGTCTCTAACACATCCCACTCTAGGAACTTTGTTGTCAGCATTCAATTCAAAACCTAAGTCTCCCACTGAGACATTTTTTCACTGATTTGCATGTACAATATATAAAAGTCTCTACTACAAGGCAGCAGCACTGTATCCATAGCACTCAAAGCCACTTTTAGCCCAGCCTACGCTCTTGCCTGTAATTTTGCTACTGACAAAGTTTATGGTTCAACATTGGCAAAGGAGAGTTGCCAGAATGATAATAATGCCTTAGAGCTGTAGATGGGATCTGAATGGCTCAGGAAACCCTACCTGGCTCTGCCTGCACATGCCCATACAGGTCACAGCTCAGCCTCCACTGTCATGCAGATATTTGAAATGTATGTTCCACCCCCTGCACTGCTGAAAGACTTTCATGCTCTGTGTCAGTGCCCCAAATCCCATTTGAGACTGCTTGCGTGGAGAAGACTTCAAGTCCTAACTCTCCCTTCTACAAACCAATCAAATTAAATAAACCTAATTTGTACAAATACAAATTTGTGTAAGTTCTTCATCAAGACATTAATTCCACAGTCATGCAGGCAACCGAACAGGAAGGTTATGAAGCAAAGCCTTTGTCCTTCTCTCACCCTGTGAGAAGGGGGATAGAGCATTTCTTCTGGGAACACACAGCATGAACATTCACAGGCTGTCATGAAGGAACAGTGTGCCAAAGTTGTTTTGGATACTTGAGGAATGTTCAGGATGCTCGGTTGTATTTATGGAAATAAACAGATTTTGTTTATCTGTAACTGGTCAGATGCTGGAATCTTCAAAGTGGAACAGATATCCCCATTCATTGTGTGGGTGTGCATTTTTGATCTAATTTTTGCCAGGGCTGAGCTAGTCAGGCACCGCTTAACCAAAACACACCCTGAAAACAAACAAACAAACAAACAAACTCCCAAAGACCCACAGCCACCCAAAACACGACTGCTTCAGAAGCCTAAGAACCATCTGTATGGCATATTAGGAAATGTTCAGAGTGCTCTCAGATCTAAGGAAAACAAAATAAAAGAAGATTTAATAGGGAAAAGCCTATTAAGTCTTATAAACAATGATTTGCATAATAGCAGTAAAACGGTACAAGAGGTTACATGCTCTACACCGTGCCCCAGTAACCTGCTCCTACTTTGGATCTCACAGTCAGAGAGAATTCTGACCGTAACTGCCTACCTGCAAGGGGTTTCAGCTGCAGCCAGTCAGCATCTGGTCTGTTATTTAATTTGTGATCAGAAAGTTTCCTTCCAATTGGTGATTCTTCAGTCTGGTTTTTTTTGCACCATTTCTGCTTACTCTGCAACAGAAAACAGGTAACACCTGGTTTGTAAAAGGACACTGATGGAAAGAACAGGAACTGAAATGCTGCCCAAAATCTCTTCCAAATTAGACCAAGCTACTCTCTCTTCCCATGTGTAACAGAAATATGTTACTTCAGAATATTGATCTTTATAAGGCTCAGCAGCAATCCCCACCCCAGTGGGAGTTATTAGCTACCTACCATGGAATCTCACTCCCAAACACACAAAGATATATTTCACTTTAGGAAGAGGGGCTATTCTGACAAGGATTGCTCTCACAGCCCAGAAATACTTCCATGCAGCTTTTAGGTTTGTACAAAAAAGCAAGCATGCAGCAAGAATGGCTCCTCTAATTTGTTCACCTTTATTTTTTTGTTTTATATTCCCATAACTTCCTTGTATTTTCCTTTAAGAAAGCAACAAGCTTTTCTCTATCTGCAGCCCATATAGCAAACCCCAAATTTGCCAAAGCAGCCTAGAGGATTTAATTATTTTATTAATCTCAAAGAAGATATACCCAATGTGACAGTTTTCATCCTTTTATCAGAAGATCTGAGAAATGCCTCCTCCAACACAGCAAAGCTTTTGCTGCCTGTCCAGCTCAGACAGCAAGTCTGAGGTGACGACAGAGAACTTGAAAAGTTTTCACAGTCATTTTGGGAGAAGCAGTTGGAGTTTCACCAAAATAATTCTCTCCTCAAAGTTAAATGACAAAGGCAAAGGCTAAAACGAATTTCCAAGAACACTGACACTCCCCAGGGTACTTGCTCTCCTTTTATATCCCCATCATAAATACAGAACACCCCCAGCACTAAATATCCAGTAATTGTTTGAGAAACAAGTTAAAATTTGACTGGCAATTTATAAAAAGCAGGAAGTCTGAAAATTTTACCATTTTTCTGATGTGGAAAACCTGGACACCTCTATTACACTGGCACTGTTAGATAACAGCATACTGCTAAATTTCTTGTCAATTGTCTGACAATTGCTGGCTCTATAACCAGGTCTTTCTTCCATACTGCTTCTCCTGTGTTTGCAAAAAAACCCAGGGAGCTTTAGAGGAAGAGCTGCAAACTCTTTTACTCAGATCTGCCTCCAAATGTAGCGGCCAGAAAGCTGCAGTTTCCTCCTTCAGCTTTCTACGGTATTTTCCCAAGTTGCCTTGTTGAGAAATGCAACTTCTTTAGGCAAGGGATCCCTCACATAAAATCAGACAGAGCACAGAGCAGCAGCACTTGTTCACAGAGCAACCAGACAATTCCTCAGCACTCACAAGGTTACTTCAGTGAACGCATTTTTAATCAGCAAACAGTGTGAGTACCTACCTTTTGTTTATTGTAATGTTTGTACATTCTTATGCAGTGCTCTATGATGAACAGAACATAAATGCCTCCAAGAGCCAAGAGCCCCTTGAGCACTGGGTCATTTTCCTCCAGGAAGCCCTCGGCGTGCGCAGCGTGCGCGTGGCCGTGCCGGTGGGAGCGCCTGTGCTCGTGCACGTGGCCCTGGCCATGGTGGTGGCTGTGGTTGTGGCCTCCGTGGGACTGGGGAGAGACAACAGAGACACCACTGGGGCAGCCAGGACACTGAAATGGCATCAGGCCAGAAAAAAGTAACAGAAACGCCCACCCTTTTCTGGTTCTTCTCCACACTAACACATTTTGCCATGTAAGTTTTTCAGTAGACTGTTCATTACCCTCATCAGTAAAATAATTCCTCTGGGAATTTTTTTTTTTGAGGGGGTAGATAATGTAGCTTCAGCTTTTCTCTCACGATGCTGAAGATGAGACTAACACTCAGAAATATCACAGAATTACCATTCTTACACTCCCATTAGCAACCAAGCCTTATGACTTTTTAAACTATTACAGTTAATTACAGCCTAAATTCTGATCTGAAATAAAAGCTCTAAAAATCCCCAAAACATGACCAAAAATGTGTATTAGAGTTATGCAAAGAAAACATGTAAATATTAGTCTTTGTACTGAACAACTGAGGTAATAAAATTTTAGAAAACATTTCCCCTTTTAAGAATTACAGTACACCATCATGAATTAAAAGCTGCTTACCTTCCTTGGGCAATTGCTTGGTTCAGTACATTAGAGGTTACTTTCTCCCCCAAATCTAGTAACCAGGCAGGTTAATCCCCAGGAAGTACTTTTAGGTGGTACTGATACACAACTATCAGTGAACAAGAGACAGCAATACTGCTAACTTTAAAATACTCTTGTTGGGCTCATGGGTGTTTTACAATAGCGTGACATCAGTTCAACAATGAATACACAACTACTTTCCCCCCCATTTTTTTAGAGAAACACACATTTCCTTCCTTTCTGTTAGCAGCAAGTCTTCAAGAGTGTTTCAGGGTGTCAAGTCATGTGCATCAGTGAACATTTCTTTATTGACACTGTCAAACAGTTCCTTGAAAATTCTAGACTCATTTGCAATTACGAATAAAAGGTAAGGAGACAATACTTACATGTGGCAAGAGATGGAGCAGTGCATCTCCACTCATTGTTCCTACAGCCAGAGCTACCAAGAAAGTTAGAAGAAATTTGAAGCACCATTGGTTAATGATGGGAACCAAGATCACACCTAGCAAGGAAAGCAGGCTAATGACGGTGATAGAGATGATACCACAAAACCAGGCTGTGGGAAGAAATGAACACAGAAAGGTTATCAGAACAACACCTGGACAACTTTTAAGACTGATCAATGACTTTCAACTATCTCTTAAGAAGGTGACTTTCCTTTAACCTAAGTTGTGTGATTGTTCATTCAAAAGGTGCTAGAAAAATATAAAGGCAGTACTGAAGTCTACAGCAAAAAACCCCAAAACCCAGGCTTATTCACAGCACAGTATAATACAGTGAGACATCAGAAGACACTTAGCTAAAAAGAGCCCAGCAATTCTTCCTCATTGTTAGTTCCAGGCTTAGCTTTGTAGCCCTTCATTAAACAAAAACCAAAAGCTTTCACACTGGAATAAAACCATCCCTGCTACTTAACTTACTAGGGTTCTACAAGCACTAATGTGTATTTAACAGTTGTTTTTAATATGGTTCTGATGCAAAATTTTTCTGGATTTCATATTTCTCCCCATTTGGAGTCACGTGTTTAGCTTGGCACTATTTTTTTCACGTGGTGCTTTGAAACATACACTTTTATTCATGAGAAGACTCAACCTTTGGCAGAGTAACTCTAAAATCGAATGCTACAATAAGAGCTTGAAAAGCTGAAAGCAACTTGCCACCACCAAATAGCAGCATTTATTTTTTCTGAGAATCTCTACTGTTGCCATTAGAAGAAAAAGTGATAATGGGATGTGGTACACCCAACATATTCCTGTTAATGAGGGAAGATGTGACAATTTCTACATGACATTGAAAAGAAGGAATTGCAGAAGAAACAGATCCTATAAACAAAGAGACAGGGGTCTTGCAGTCAGCATCTCACTCTAATAAAATATTTTCTTTAAGTTTTAGCACAAAGGCTTTGATTTTCTTCCACAAGGTTTTTCCTAGCTCCACTTTTAATCAAAAGCGTCTACACAATTTGCCAACTTTAACATAAGTTACAACCCCTGATTCTACATCACTAACATTTCCTCATTTCAGAACACCATCTGACTTTCCTTGCATCTGTGAGGGTCCACAAGTAGGGGAAAACAGCCTGGAAAATGGAACAGGGTATGGGGAGAGGAGAAGGAAAGAGGAACAAATACGTGGTAGCTGCTCAGTGTCACCATCAGGGTGAAACACCCAAGGATTCTATCTGTACTAAACCCACTGTGGAGCAGATTTGACATGACTTTGCCAACAGAAGTGTGGATGCTGCAGGCTTGGTCTGGTTCCACACCAAAGCTCACAGTATCTGCTGCTTTAAATTTTATTTTGGTATATTCATTCTTACAAAGTCCGTAGCTGCTATTCCACAACACTGAACAAAAAGAAAACAAGACAACTAAAACGCAAGGGGTAAAAGACCACATCCACTGGGAGAAAATGACTGGAAAAAGCTTTAGCCATTATGAGGTGTGCACTGACAGACATGAGTACTGAACCCAGAGAAAAAGAGTTGCTGATAAGGCAAAGTCTGCTGTCAGATGAAGAACTGAAAACCAGAGGCTGGAAAACAGGAATACAAAAGTAGGTCTAAAGCTGAAGCAGAACCCCAATGATCAAAATACTGCCACAGCCTTTACTGATCCCCAGAGCACTTCAGCCACATAGACTGGACTGGCAGGCTCTGCTGGAAACCCAGAGAATGTGGAGCTGTCCCCCAATGCTCAATCTGGACATGCACAAGCAGCCCAGATAAAAATGACACACAGCCACTGGGTAGGACACTGCCCCCAAGCTGGACACACAATGAAGAATGATTTAGGTCCAATGACCAACAGCCTTACATGGAGAAAAATGGAAAGGCTTAAGTTTCATCTATCACAGTAGATTTGGCAGACACCTCTGAGGGGCTGGAATACTCCTATGGATGATACAGGACCTAAACATGGCATCATGATTAATATGAGGCACATGAGGTTAGAATATGGAATCTGTGCCCCTCTCAGATGGAGCTCAGGGGGCACTGGCATCTGCACAGGCAGAATTACAACTTGTATCTCATCTGAAACACTTCTAATCAACAGCTCTGAGTGATCCCCATCTTTATACAAAACACTCCCTGTTTACTTGTATAACCTCTATTGGCTTCATTCAAAGCAGGGTGTGCCTTTCCTTTTCAGTTGTTTAGGGGCCTCAGTGCTGACAACGCCCCCTCTTCCAGCAGCTATCCTGTGAAAGCTCAGCTCTATGGATGTGCCCTACTAGAAGATGTCACAGAACTATGTGTATATTACAGGAAGAAAACCCAACATGGTTTTGTAAGTTTTTGGCCATCAGTTAATTAAATTACTTTGCTTTAGAAAACCACAGTAGCAGAGGTAATGGAAACCTCACAGGCTGGTATCAATGAATAGAAGCAACACTGGCCTGTTAAGATTGTTTGAAAGCTTTAACTAAAATCAAAGTAAACCACAGAAATCTCATGTTTAAAAATTACTGCATCCTCCTAACTTTGGTGAATACTTCCATCTAAAAATGTTTATATTAGCTCAGGTGGGCACACATTTTCATTTTAGTACAATCCTATAACCTATAGGTTAAGTCACTCTATGACTGACATTTGCCTACACCTCCCACAATCCTCATCTTTCAATTAGGATTTGTTGTTTTTTGATTCACTTCCTTACATAAGAAGAAAATATTATTATCTCAACTGAAATCTTGCCGTAATTAATACAAAAGAATACAAGAAATTGTAATGAAGAATGATTTATCATTATCTAACCAAGTTAAACTGTTCTGCAGGTTACTGTTTGAGAGCCAAATCAATGAGTTAGAACCTAAATTTTTACAACTAACTGCCAAAGGTGTTATTTATACTCAAGGTATCAGGTGCCATAAAACATGTTAAATATTCACAATCAGCTTCACTAATTTTGCAAATTAAGTCTCTTAAAACGTTAAAGGTCTTCAAGCTGAGTTATTCATGAACTCCCTTTCTCATTACAGAGAAATAAAATGCAATCTTTTAAAAAGAAGCACTCATCTGTAGAAGCTTCCTAATTAAAGTGGTTCAAAGCATGTGCAACATGACAGTTTTGTATAGGGTTTCAACATTTTAATTGGCAGAAAATGCTCAGAGCTACTCTAGCAATGCTCTTGGTAATAAGGCAGGGTCAGCTCTTACTACACTGAGACCACAACACAAAGCAATTTGCTGCTGTACAAAACACCCACTGTATCTGCTTTACAGCAAGCTCTGAACAGCTAACAAGATAGCAGATGTGTCACTAGAGGAGATTTATCTATAAGAAGTTAATTATTTTAATGACTGTGGAATTGTTAGGAAAGATTGCCAGTAATGCATTCTTCCCAACAGTTATATTAACATCTATGAGAATGTAGTTATTTCAAGCTTTATTTCTAATAAACACCTATGTATTAATCAATATTCACATCACCAGTGCTTTTATTTTTAAAATACAGACATTATATCCAAGATTTTTTAGATTTTTGATATTTTAATGCAACTAAACATCAACAGTTCCATTGTAATTTATGAAAGATAGCAGTGGCAAACGTATTTGAAAAGAACATTCAGTTATGAAATCACAACAATGGGTTCTGCCCTTAAAGTAACTGCTCTAACAGTAGTAAAAATATTTTTAGCTTAGAACTATGGTGATGAGTTAAGAGGTCTACTCAGTTTTACTTAAGGTACACACAAAAAAATTGAAAACTGCCAAGACGATTTTGATGGAACACTTCTCATGTACTTAAGAAAGAAATAACAGAGTAACTGACATTGGAAGTCAGAAAAGGGAAGCGTCAGAAACTGCAATTTAAATGCTCCTGTATCTTGTTTATGACTAGTTTTTAAGTTCACCAAAAATTCTGGATGTCAATTCTACAAATTTGTATTACTGCTAAAATATAAAAATAGTAACACCTAAACTCTTATTTTCCAGTGAATGAACTGTGACGAAAGTGTTCTTCTCTATTCCTGAATTAATAGGTCCAGCTCAAATTTATTAAGAAATTTAGTGCCAAAGTAACGCTGCAACTTTCCAACTTCGAGATAAACGTATGGACCACCTCAGTCCCACTAAGGAAAAAAGACACCTACCTGATGCACCTGTTTTATCTTTATTCTCAACTGATGCATTTTTACTTCTTGTAAAATCTTCCAGCTCATCATAATGGACAATACAAAGCCTTCTCTCAATCTGGTAGAGCAAAGCAGGACACATGTACACGAAGAGCTCTGGAGAAATGACAGAGCTGGCTTCCAGACCATAGTGCCGTAGCAGCTGTGTAGCATTTAAGCACTGCAAGCAAATTGTACAAACAAATTAAATATAAAAGCATCCATTTTAATTTATGGGAAATGCAGCATATTATTTGAGAATACAAACAAAGCAGAAACTTTGGTCCAAACGTTCCACCAGTGCTAAAACATGTCTTAAACTGATCTAGGTGGTTTATGAGAGGAAAGAAACAGTAAAAATATCTGCACTGCAAACTCAAGTCTCCCAACATCTATGTAACTTTTGATAAATGTCAATGAAAAGGAGTTTTCATGTTCTTTACACAGTACAAAAAACAGGTGAAGAGTGGAAAAATGTAAATCCAAAATAGGTTTTTCAACATGTCTGTTTACCTACCAGCCTTCTGCATTTTGAGTTTCACTTTTTATTCAGTTTGAAACCTTGAACTTGGTACTTCCTCTATCCTTCTAGTTTAAAATTATGGTATCACAAGATCCTGCATCTGTAGTTAACTGCAAGGGGAAGGGATTTATGGTGCTGACAGAAATAATGGATGCTGAAGGAAAAAACAGAAGAGCTTCCACTGAGCACAGTGCTACTGCAATTGCTTCTTAATCTCTTAGGACAAAGATATCAGATGTGTGCTGAAAAGATGCAGGCATTTTAGGAAAGAGTGTGCAGTTTTCAAAGATGTTAATGATCTCAGATTCAGAAAGAAGTCAAAAAAATGTGTGTGTGCTGGCAGTATTCGTGAATATTGGGAAGGGAAAAAACCTCACCTGTGAGCAGGATATCTCAGGAAAGCTTTAAAGAACAAATTCATGCAGATAAACAGGCATGACAATAGGTCTCTGAGAAGAGATGGGTGATGGGCACACAGAAGTCACACAAGTCATAAAGTAAGCTCAGACCTGTGGCAGTGACCTCTAGCACTGTCACTCTGCTCCCTGTATTACACTATGGTCCCAAATGTGCCTTATGCATCTTCAATTCTTACGTTACAGCACTGAAAGTCAGCTCACCAGCTCTCCCATTTCACACTCACCTCTTCATGCTCGTGCACGTCCTCACTGTGCTCCTTGTGCCCACGTGCTGCAGGAGGAGCGTGTTTCCTCACACTGATCTGCTTGTGCGAGGCCTCTCTCTTGCTGGTGTGGCGGTGCCCGTTGGCACTGCCCAAGCTGCCATCCTGGTGCCCGTGGCCGGCGGAGCGCTCACCGCCGTGCTCGTGGTGGTGCCCGTGCAGGTGTGAGGCATCGTGGACATGGTCGTGTTTGTGCACGCGGTTGTGCTCGTACTGATCCCCGGGATCGTGCTCCGGGGCGTAATCCCACGTGGTGTCTCCCGACGTCTCGCTGATCTTCTTCTGCTTCTTCTTCTGCTTCCGCTGTTTCCGCTCGGGCTGGTCCTGCGTGGTGTTGGTGTCTGTGGAGGGCTCGTGGCTCTGCTCGGCGTGGTCGCCGTGGCTGACGGAGTCGTTGCGCGAGTGCCGTGTGCCGTTGTGCTCGTGCCGGTGCGGCCGCGCGTGGTGGTGGTGCCGGCGGCTTTGGTTGTGAACGTGTTTGCCGTCCTCCTTCACCGCGGGCACCGCCGCGTCTCGCTCAGCGTCACATTTGTGATTTCTCTTTGCAGACACACCCACTGCGGTCTGGTTTTCTGAACCTGAGTGGCTGTGAGCATGGTTATGAGGATGAAAATGCTTTCCTTCCTGTACTTCCAAAGCATACAAGTGAGAAACATGATCGTGGCCAATGTCATCATGATTTATCATCACTACTTTTACTTCTCCCAAACCAAGGCTTATTAACAGTTTTTCCAGGCCAAAGAAAGATAATCTTCCATTTTCACCGTAGCGATCAAAAATCTTTTCAATGTAGTATTTTTGTTCATTTTCTGCTTCCAAAGTTGAAAATTTACTGGGCATAGATTCTGTTCCTCCATTCTGGAAGTATGATTCATTTGAGATCTGATAGTCATTATGATCGTGCACACGATCCTTTTTGGGACCACTGTTATGTCCATCTCCATGGCAATGATTGCACTGATGAAAAATAAATGTCAGCAAACAAATGATGCAAAATTTTGTGTGCATGTGTACCTTCATCTCTGTTTCCTAAAAGAAACACAAAGGGAAGCACTTAGCTGGAAAAGCAATCTCAATGTCAATTTATATGGCATATCAGTCTGGTACTAATGCCAACTGAATCACTCACACAACTTTTTAGATGTTGGCAATAAAAGAATAGCAACTGCAGTACTTTTACTGCAGATATTGTGTTAATGTACTTTTCTTATCCAACAGTAAGACAGACTGTATTTTAGAGATGCGGTTTTACAAACCATACTTACAGGAGGTGATTAAAAGAAAAAGATTAACAACATTTACAGTCATTCATATCAGAACATTTTTGTGTATATTTTCAGAGGCATCTAAGCTTATGATAACGTATAATATTGAAAATCTTGATAAAACACAGGCTACAAAAGAATGAAAATTAATTTAAAATGATGCTGTATTTTCCTGTTCAGGGGGGTGACAGGCAGGTAATACAGCTGAAAACCCACGCACCATTTGTTCTCTTTTGTGCTGCTAAAGTGCCTCCACTAAACACACACTGCACAATTCCCTATTTTGAAATCGGCCATAACCAATGTAAAAATAAGCTGTCATTAACCAACTTCAATGTATTGCTTAAATGTTCATATTTTTAGTACTTTTCACTTACATTGGTTTACTGACTTCAAAAATCTGTCTGGACATCCATTTAAAAGTAGGGTTATATGGAAAACACCTGCTTATGCCACTCAAAAAATACTGTTAATGCTGACAACTGTCAAACTGAAAGCAATTAGTGCTGATTCTTAGAAATTATATCACCGAGACAATGTGGTTTTCAATTCAGTGTTACATGTAAAATACTTACAATTTAACACCAGGTTATGAAGGAGACACTGCAAAAGCTTATCTTGTGTTCAGAACTGAAAACAATTCACCGTGTTACACTGCAGCAAATGCAAGGATGTAAGCGAACAGGAAACAGGCCAGCTGTGCTTTAAGCCTTTAGCACTGCCAGCAGTTTTAGTTCCTGATGTGCACCATGACTCGAGCTGCCACTGGCCCTACATACACAGACACGAGTGACCTGCTCAGCACACCCTGAAGTGCCACTGACTCTCATACAAGACAGGAGAACTTTGGTTGTCCTTCCCAAGCTTCCCACAGCCACTCACTAAAATGTGCTTTGTGAAATCGGCCAGGAAAGCGCTCTGCAGCAAACCACAAACATTTAAAGTCCATCTTACTTTCCCAAAATACAAGCTTGCTGTTTTGTGCTTAAACACTTGTAACCACATTACTACACACACACACACACAAAAAATCTGCTGGAAGCTCCTGTGCTTCAAACAGGTTGGCAGAGAAAAGGAAGGAGCTGCCTTCTAAGGACTTTATAAGGCAAACAAATGTGTCAACATGGAAGACTGGGTAAAAACCTTTCTCCTCTTAACCTCTACAGATCCAAAATATGAAAATTCACTTTTCACTGGAGCTTCAGACACTAACAAAATTTTCTTAAAAAGCAAAACTCTCTTTTGCAATACTGTCCCATTTAAAATTATAAGCCCAGATGAATATCTGTCAAATGGAGGTATCTGCCTCAAAATTGATTCCACAGACACCAGATAGGTCAATGGCTACTCACTGTACATTAGTGGTTTATTTTTAAAAAAAACTGTTCAATCATTAGTCTGGAATGACCGTGGTTTGTCTCCAGTTCAATCCCTGACATTCCAGTTACTGATTTCAGGGCTGTGATCAACTTTTTCAAGTAGTTCAGTATGATAAGTTCATCCCCCAAATTTACTGAAATATTATTTTCATATATTAATATTTATACATATATATTAAGTAATACTACTTTTATAGGTAAGAAAACTTTTCTCCCCTGTGCCACATAATGGTAATTATGTGAACAAGCAAAGTTAAATTATTCTCATTTAAACAAGCACGATCCAGACTAAAATATCTCTACCAGGAAATTCATGACTAAAGCATGCTCATAATCCTTTTCACAACCTCATGATCTTTTCCATGTGACTGTCTCATACAATACTACTAATACATTACTTGGAAACTTTAGTCATGCATCCCTAATTGTGGTGTTTAGCTTTGAATGGCACCTTTTCTCCATGCCCTAGTGGTAAGAATAGTTTGTGACCTATAATCGTGATTCTTTGCTGAAAAACAAGAGCTGAGCAGTATCAGACCAATTTCAAAACGAATTACTTGTCTGTTTTCAGTTAAAATAGCAATAACCCTAGCACAGGATTTTTGATCTTCTATTGTAAATGCTGTCATGGAACAGACACTTAAAAAACAAGTGTACCCATAATAAAAAGTTTCCAAAAGAATAACCAGAAAGAGTTAATTGTTTCTTTCTTTTTAAATGAGCATCATTATTCTCTAGGCAAGTGTAAATAGCCGTCATGTTTAACCTGTCAGGCAGTACTCATATGTGTATAATACTGGAAAGTCCAAGTTCTACACACTTCAGTGGCACAAAATTGTACATAGTTCATCTCATTATAGGAACATTAAGACTCTCAAATCCCCTCAAGAGAATACGCAAGGGCAGCCTGAGGACAAGGCTACACCAAAGCTGAAAAAGATTCTGCCTCTTACTGCTTTGCCTAGTTCTGTTCACTTGCTTGATTCCCTGCTGCCTCCCCTCCTCCTCTCCACAGCTCCTGACAGGAATGAACGTGATCCCAGCCAGACAGGAGGGGAAACAACTCCAAGCTGTGGGTCGGTACGAAACTACAGCACCCGTGAGGGGCACAGCTGAAATATCAGCACCTGCTGCACTTTCCTGAGCCGCAACAAGAACAGGCGGAGTCCTCCTGACACCTCAGGCAGTGCGACAAGCCCACCCCAAGCCAAGCTCCAAAGTTAGAATGTGTGCATTTGCAGGGGCAAAGATGAAGCATGTCCCACCAGAGGATATTTCAGAAAGGCACAGGGTGCTGCCCAGGGCACCCCGACCCGTCCCCTCCCCACACAGCAGGGCAAGAGCCCATTCGCAGCAAATGCACAGAGATCCCACATTCACACACACAGAGGCTTGCGGTGAAAGCACCTGAGCAGTGCCTAAGCACAGTCCCCTTCTCTGCATGGAAAACTCAGTCCAGAGTTTTCCAAACCACTCTCTGCCTAGGGTGTTTCAGCTATTTTAGCAAAGACACCTGTGATCAGAGTTGGGTTTGGTTTTGTTTCTTTTCAAATTTTTTTCATTCAATTTCCCTTCGATTTCTGAAATTTATCCACAGTGCTTACTATTTCAACTGTTCTTCTTATATAGCACTTTATGCCCTAAAGCCTGGAATATGAACATGATTTGGGGGAACGTCTTCATTTATCACCAGCTGCTTCACTGAGACTAGAAAACTAGTTCAACAGTTAGGCTTTACATAAAACAACAAACTTGGATTCAAATAACGTGGTCATACAAAATTCAAACTCAAATGAAAGCCACATCTGTTACTCCAGAATTTGCAGCCCACAGACTACAGCATTTTTTCAGTGTACAATGCTGACTGGAATATTTTAAGTGCCCAAATTTCTTCCCCCAACCCTTTTTCTTGTCTGCTCCCAACAATTTTAATAACCTGAAATATTTGTAAAATAAATGCACTGATTTCTTCCCTTCCCACGCTCCTTCCAAAGTAATTTCAGTTTCCCTCCCTTTTTGTTCCAACTTTCTTATCCTTGTTTTCTCTGAAGAACGTTCTGCTCATCTATGAAAAAACATCTTTGATTCCTCTAAGTTACTCAGCTTGAGTGCCACAGAGAGTAAAGTGCCTTAGCGAGATTTCATGGGCAGCTACAAGTTCCACACCAAACACACGCTCCAGCTAAGGCAAGAGAGAAAGAACCCAGAGAGACAAGAGGTGCTAAAAATAAGAACAAAGCAATATTCTTACCAAACTAAGGCATTCTCACTGTGAGGCAGTGCAAGTTCAGTGCTTGTGTGAGTAATTTCTATTAAAAACGTCTCATAGTTAACAGATCTATAAGAAATGCCAATTTCTTAAAAAGAGAAATATTTCTTGAAATAAAGTTACTGACTACATAAAGACAGTTTTTCTTACAACTCCTAGAAATTTAACTTTTTTTCTGTATTGTAGGTACACTCCAATGTACATGCAGGAGAGATGTATGCAGCTTCCCCCCCCCCATCCCAAACTCTGTAATACTTCATACAAATATTCAGTTCAAGAAAAAGGCTGGAATCTGAAAATCCAAATGAACCTACTCTGCATTTTTTAAATTCCACATTTTTAAGAAATACTAGAATACAAAATCATAATAATCTAGCACACACTTTCAGGTTAAATTATTTTTTAAAAAATTAATGTGAAATTAATATATTGTTGTTACTGAAAGACATTTTAAGAAAGCCATAAACTCATTTTAATTAAATAACAACCTGGTTTTGTTTTCTCAGTCTTAAGCTGATATTCTTCTGCTAATAGAACAGGAAAACATGCTACAGATCAATAAAGTTAAAATTAACCATTTCTAACTTTAGTTCTCACCCATCTCCTGTATTTTCTTCCTTCTTCAATTTCAGTGAAAACAGGTTTGTGGATTTCAGTAAAACTCATTCATTTGAAAACCTATAGCCCAGTAGGAGGGGCACTTTGTAAGAACAGACCATTAACTAATTGATCCAAGCACTATTTGCTAAGTTAATACCAGATAAGACTTAAAGAATACAGAAAGCATTTATGCATAACTGAACACACCATGAATACTTCTTAAAAATCTTAACTGTGAAGTATTCGAAAAGCCAAGTCCCAAGCATAATAAAATGTTCTTGAACTAATACAGTAGCAATCTACCAGCTCAGTTATCCAGAAAGGAACATTTATTCTGAACACAGAAAAACTGGACAGCCTTCTTCAGAGGGTCAGTTATTTGTAAGAAATTGCTGAGTACAGCATCCTTCTCAGAGCTCAAAAGAATATAAAAGCTTCAGAATAAATCTGAAGTGCTGTAAGTACTAGTTCTGCTCACCAAGAATTAAGTTCTAGTCTTCCAAATATAAATTGGATGTAGTCCATGAAACATCTATTAATGCACAGAATTTATAACAGGGCTAATTTGCTTTTGTGCCAATATTCCACTCATCAATTTGGTCCTATTAAGATACCAACCAGTGCCTGTAAGAATGAAAAGATGAACCAGCTACAGATGCATTTTAATATTCAATTTTTTCTACTGAAAAGAAGCAAATTGTTTTGGTTAGAACCAAGGCTGAAGTTCAACAAATATTTTAAAATGGTGTTGCACTCAAAGCAGCAGTGCTGCCCTCCCCCACTGCTTCACTTTCTTGTTCCCATTCCCACAGAACCATTTTTGGATACCAGCACACTTGTTTGCTGATCTGTTCACTGTGCAGCTGTACAACTAGATTCTGCTGAAAAACAGTCTAGAAGGAGAAAAAAAATATTTTCAAGACAGATTACTTTTCCTATCTGGCTCACTGTGCAGCTGCACAAACACCACAGCGCATACAAAGAGCCACCCAGCTTCAGGTGGGAACACCACTTACTGATCTGGCTGATCTGCAGTCTAACAGAATATTTTGATAGAGCACAAATAAAACAACTGGCCACCTCAAAATGCACTCAAATAACATTGAAATATATTTCCTATTGAAAGCCATTTGAGAATAATTTCTCCAACTTTCCCTTCAGAACAGAATATAGCAATATTTCTACTAAAGTGTTAAAACCAACTGCAGTACTTTTATTGTTCTCGTAACTTACCCCACTATTTCATCCTTGCAATGCATTGTAATACTTGTGATGTTAGAAGGCATTAAAGGCATGTCTTTGATGAGTGTCTAATACCTACAGCATTATAATAAACCCCTCTCTGTCACACCTACAATCCAAAAAGGAATTATGCATGCCTACTGCTGAGCCAATGACTTCTCTCACTTGAAAAAACCCAGAAAAATAAATTTAGAAAAGTTGTCAATTATGTAAGTCCACTGAAACATGAGACTACTTCTCTTACATGTGCTATGCCAAATAAGTGCCTGATTGTGAAGGTCATTCCTAGAATGAAAAGGTTTCAAATTCTTCCCTTGACAACATATACCACTGAATCAAATCTGTATTTTTAAATAAGAGATTCAGTTAATGAACCACCATCACAGACCTTTATACAGTGCTCTGTCAACAAGCCACTCTAATCCTTCTTAGCAAAGTTACTCAGTCAAGAGGACAAACCACGAGAACTACTAATCTTAGCAGGCAGCTCCTGGAACCAGTGACAGTTTGAATTAGTGGGCTCCTAAAGGTGTCTTTGTTCAGTAATGGTGGGAGATGTCTTGGCAGATTCAGAAGTGACACTTCACCAGTCTGATACAGGACATAAAATAGTTGTACATATTTCAACAGGTAAATCCACCAAGAAAACGCCCAGCTGAATGTGTCATTTTCACCACATCCCAAGTGAGACCTCAACAGAAGTTGTGCCATTTCCCAGCCATTATTTATTTCAGGCAAGGTTATTCTGAAAGATCTACCTGGCTACTCATTACAGGTTTGTGTGCTGATGGAGGCAACCATTCAAACTGATACAAATGGCTTCAAAAATCACTCACCACAAACTATAAAAACCTTTCTTAGCAAGGTGTTAACTCGGAAGGGACACAAGTTTGAGGTGAAATAATGAAAATGTAGTATTTAATACCCAGTATTACCCTTAGTGCAAAATTAGAGACAGAAGAGGGGCAAGGAAGCATATTACTGGTGAGGCAGAAATGTAAAGGGTCTGGCATTGCTTATTGCCAAGGGAAGTAAAACTGAAGCAAACTGGAACTGCGTGTCCAGAATAAAAAACTGCAGAGCATGTGAGGCATCATTTTGGTATTTCACTGCTTGACTGAATACAAGGAACTCCTGTATGACACTTTTCATAGGATATGGGCAAAAAGTTCAGCAAAAAATGTGGGGTTTTCCCATGTTGATATACATTCCTTTTATACGCAGAACAATGCACTCTTCTAGGTGTTTCACTTTGAGAATATTGTGTTTATAAAACATAATTAATCCTTTGTCTTTCCCAATTTACTGTTAACAATTAAGCTACAGTAATAGAGAAAATTCCAGTAAACTATTTATAGAAACTCAGAATTTTCCACAAGTAAGTGACAATTTGCCTTTTTCAACTTTATTCCTGTTTTAACAATTCAACAACAATGCAAGGCAAAGTATGGTCTTCAAAGACTGTGGAAATATTTTACATCATTCAGCGTGTTTACTGCAATTAATTTGAACCATAGAGTTTGATACAAGGAAAACAGATAATAATCTGCTATACTTGCTGCATTCTTATTAAAGCATCTCTTCTTTTAGGCGTCAGCATTAACCCCTCACATTCCTCTCCCTGCTACTGAACATACAGAGTTAGCAAAAGCCAGTATTAGAATTTTTGCCTTAAGCCACCAAGAATGAACTTCTGGGACTCTGTATCACAGAGATGCATAAATTGAGATTACTCACTTTACAAAACACAATCTCTTACCTGGAGTACAAAGAGAGCGACTCAGTGAAAAAATAATTCATTCTGGGCATACTACAATGAAAAGCAAAATGTTGTATATACATCCTGCTGCAGCTACTGTGTATTTATTTACTGAATGTATGGTCTGGGAGCAAGTGGACCCTGTTAATGTAATGCAATGCCTCTGCTGGACAACTGCCTCAAAACAGTTCAGAACAGCAAGGATGGATATCTATCCTGTTTATGTATTGTATCAGACATCAAATAAATAGGAATATTTTATATTTACCATTAAAACTTAGTATTGCAAGGTGACCATGTTATTTGGACTGCAGCCAACTAGCCTTTCTTAAGTCTTACTGTATGCTAGTACAATTTGAAACTGTACTTTTAGGTTGAGATACTGTGTTCTAGAGACTGATGTTCAGGTCAGCACAAAAAAATGCTTCTATATTCTGCAAACAGCAGCAGACAATATACACGGCCTTTCTGACACCGTTTGCATTTCATGGAGTGAGAGTGCTTATCAAGGTAGAGGAGCCCTGATGGAAACAGGCCTTCCTTGCCAGGAATGGTTACAGAAACTGCACAGAGCCCTGAGAGGTAAGGTAACCATCATGTGAAACACAGAGTGCAATCTTCCACTTGACAGTGCAGCAGCTTTCAGAGGAGGACTGAGAAGCAGCCCTGGCTCACTGCTGCCCTTGTAGAACACTCACTAGTGGCATTTTTAGTTATTTTGCAAGAGAATTGAACTCAACTGCCAGCTGTACAAATGACATACAGCTATCATGAACAATCCTAGATGGAATTCAGTGCTACTCAATCCTAATTTAAATGCAAATCAATATTAACAAAGATATTACAAAAAACCCCCACAACTCCACATCAAGAATCATGTTGAACAATGCCTACTGAAAGAGACTACCTTGAAGATTACATACATTTTTCCTTTCTTTGATACTCCAATCTCAGTATGGCAGCAATTAGCTTGGTTAAAGAGGAAGTATTTATAGATACTAAATCATCAGCTGTAAATAATTTATCATTTACAGTTATCTTTCAGAAGTCAAGGTATTATTTTTGTGCGTTAATAATCATCACCCTAAAGAGCAATTTATGAATGTGGTGCAGGTCAGGTAATCTTGAGATCTCTATCTTTATATGTAACATGTATGACAACACCTGTCTGGAATTCATGCTGGATTATAGTGGCCTTTATTAGGAACTGTGATTGGAAACTATTTCTAAAGCATTTATAACCTACATGCAGAAACACTGCACCAAGTATCTGTTGATTATATTTACAATTTTATGCAAATTCTGCATAACACTTCTTTAATACATTCTTAACCTAAAGAGCATTTTATCTCACATATACATTCTATCTTACCTAATTTATGACTTAGATTGATGACTTTCAGACATGATTGGTTATCAAACAACTTCTAGTATTACACAGACTCTTGAATGTAGATTGGTTTAGCTACCTCAGTGACTTTAGAACTGAGTGCCTTTTTAATTTAAGCACCAAACTGAACGCTAATACAATCTTCTGTACCTCTTTACAGTCCAGAAACTCTATTATAGAGTTTTAAGTCCTCTGTTAATATTCCACATTTTGTATAGACATGCTACTTCGTTAAACACTGACTGTGACTGTCAACACAGAACAAAAA
Organism: Drymodes brunneopygia; assembly: GCA_013400955.1. Taxonomy (NCBI): domain Eukaryota; kingdom Metazoa; phylum Chordata; class Aves; order Passeriformes; family Petroicidae; genus Drymodes; species Drymodes brunneopygia. The sequence continues at coordinate 302,690 of VZTZ01025511.1, forward strand.
GAGGGGCAGGTTTCTCTCACAGACTTCATGAGGCTACAGAGAAGGTGACAGCCAGATGAGAATGAAGCTCCTGGGTCACTGACAGCTGAGAAAGAAAAGCCAACAGCTGAGTCATTCCTTCTCTGCAGCAAGGGAAAAAGCAGCCAGGAAATGGAAAGAGAGAAGATGAGGCAGCATAGTGTGATAGAAGATGAGAACATTTCCAGTCTAATGAATCATGTCCCCCAGCATGGGTACAACATACTAGGTGTAATTTCAATAGCCCCTTCTTCTCAGAAGCGTTTGAGACTGACATCAGCAAACCATCATCTTCCAAGTCTTTTATGCTGCTTTCTGGGTATTAAAACCTGTACAGACTTTGCACTATCACAAGAAGTAACAGAAGTGACTTCAAACAGTTATTTTTTAACTTCTTCGCTCCTCAGATTTTTATTACATCCAAAACTCCTGGAGCAATGGCACTGACTCAATAGCACTTTCCTTTAGGAGGTTACACTGTGGCAGGACATGGTTCCCAGCATTTCAATCACTATTTGAAATTTAGAAAATAAATGGTTTTACTAGCTTTGCCTAATTGGTACACGTTTCCTTACCCGACCTTATTAGGTGTATTTCTAGTGTCAGCTGTAATTAAAGAATGACCTAAGAGCAGTCTAAATTCTTTCTGCATAAAGTGTTACTGCAGGCCTTTATCAGCAAGATAAAATCACTAGTTTCATTTAAGATAACTTCAGTAGCCCACCCCCAGAGATGATACTTTTCATGTGATAAGATTGCTTTAAATAATTGCTTTCTAAATTAACTTGGACTCCCCCAATAAACCAGGAAGTTACACAGATTTTCTTCACATTAGAATGAAAATTGCTTCCCGAAAGGCATAAATTCTCAGTATTCACAGAACTCACCCTGCACCTAAAAGCTCAATCCTGTGAAAAACATACCTGCCCAAGGAACAGAACTGCCATTGAACTTTCCTCCTTTGAAACTTCTATGGACATGTTTGAATGTGTTACAAGTCAAGATACATTTGACATTTCTGAAAACAAGCTATAAAATCACATGCTATGAAATACCAAGTGTTCTGACATTGCTGATCATCGAGCTGAGAAGAAAATGGAATGAGATTTTTCTGGTTCTGGTAACATTTTCATTGCTGACACATGCAGTTATGTCTGTCCATCCCTCCTACTACCCAACAGTTTGTACAGATGTCACCATCTTTCCACCAAGTTTCACTGCAGTAAAGGACCAAATTGTAACTTACAAAAAAACTTTCATGGGGTTTGGCTTTTAAGCAGCTTGTGTAATTTTAATCAGCAATTCCATCTGATGAAAACACATAAATGTTCTCAAATTGATTTACTTTATGACCGATTTATCAAGTGCCCATCATACATTCAAAACAAACTTCTACTTCTGTAAAAACTGTGAGAGAGATAGGAATAAGTCTTTACAATAGGCACAATCATGATCAAACGACATTGAAACTGGACAGCCAAGGCAAACAATCCAAGCACACTTCCTCTGGGACTATAAACAAGCTTGAAGTCTGTGGGATCTGGTGATCTGGGCACTACTTAAAAAGCCTCTTCAGACTTGAATCAGCCATTGCTTTGCAGAAAATGTATTGTGACTAGAAAGAGTAAGTTACAGTTGCTTGACTTACTTAGTGAAGACCATGAAGGAAACCTGTACCATGTTGGACATACAAATTTTGCTGTATGTATGAATTTATCTCACTTGTGCAAGTCAAAGTAATGATGGTCAGCACGTGCTTTTTCATATCAAGTAAACTTTCTAGAATGTGTCTGAATTAACCTGATGATCCACCTTCATTAAATTATTTTCTTGCAATGGGAAAAAACATTCACTAAGACAAAGCCTGTGAGCGTATCTGAATAACTTTAAACCACAACTCTGCTGTAATAGCACATGTTACGACTGACTGGACAAATGCTACAAACTTAATACCTGGGTTTAATGTAAGCCAACCCGAAAAGCACAAAGACCTACACAAATATTAATTAAAACAAAGCTGATTGGAGAATTCTTTTTTATGTAGCCAAATCCTCCAGTCACACTGCCTATTCCAGATAGGTAAGAGTGTATAACCCCTCTACATCCACCCACGGACACTAACGTAATGCCCATATGGAACTGCCTCCATTAATCTCATCAAGCACACACAATTAATTCACATCTGTCCATGTATCCAGGCCTCAGTCTCCTTTAGCAACAGACTGCATGGCTGCGTACTTTTTTTAAAAAAGTATGAGTTAAAGGTTGTTTAAAACAAAAAGTGCTGCAGGACAACACCACCAATTCTACTTTAACCATTAATTTAGCACAAGAATTTAGCTGGTAAAATCTATAGTGACACTGGTCAATGCTCTTGGAAACCACAAAACTTTTCTTACACCCTGCCAGAGTCACCATTAGTCTCTCACTCTGCAGTTGCAAAGCATGCCTCAGTCCAGCCCACACCGAATTCCTAATTCCCTGCACATCTGAAGCAAAGCAGGTTATTCAGTGAAGGAAATCAGAGGGCATTCTCTGTTGAAATCGAATTTAAAAGCCTCATGTGATACCTTTTCAACATAGAAAGTTTTCTGTTTTTACATCACTGTGTCAGTTACTACTACCCAAAGGGATACAAGAACATACCCGCTGGAACATGCCAGGAATTACTTTTGTTAACTAGATGACAACTGCTTCCGCTCCTCTGAAAACTAACCAGGTCTTCCAGTGTGCATTTCTCAGTTCTGTACCAGGCTCGAGGTTATCACAGGTTTCCTTGGTGTTACGGTACAAGATCCTACCTTAATGAAAAAAACACATTATGATTGCTACTTACAGACATACAGCAGTAGGAGTGCTAAAAACCAGAAGTATTTCTTTCTACTCAGGTAACTCTTGCTTAGACTTTTAACAGCTAGCAGGCATGAACACTTTACTACAGAGAGGGCCAAAAACGACAAAGATAGCTACACATTTTAAACAACAATTTTATTCCGCAGTTTGAATTTTAAGTGTGTATTTCCAAATAATGCAGCATAAGCAGCAGAGATGGTTCAGAACAGGAATCAATTCTTTTCACTCATCATTTCTGTGTCCATACAGCACAGCGACAAAGCCTCCCAACCCTTCCCGCCCTTCCCCTTGTTTAAGGTTACGTGCAGGTTGCAGCCCGAGTGATTTTTTCGCAGCTGTTAACGCTAGATCCCAACCCTAAACCCTGCAAGGTTTAATCGCGTGGCTCGTTCATCACCCACCGCCACGGCACTGCCCCCAAATATCGCTAAGTGCTGCGAGGGTCCGTGGCGGACCCCGCTCGGCCGCTCCCGCTCCGCACAGCCCGCAGCGCCCACGCCGGGCGGGCACGGCCGGCACCTTCCACCCGCACTCGCGGGCCTCCACGTGGCCGCAGCCCAGCGAGCGAGCTCGGCAGGGCCGAGACGCGGCCACCGGCGCACC
>VZTZ01025511.1:306590-327771 GCA_013400955.1 Drymodes brunneopygia
AGCGCCGGAGGGAGTCCCGTGGGCCCCGGGCAGTGCGGCCGCCGGCCGGGCCCCGGCTGAGGGAGCCGGGCTGGGCTGCTCGGGGGAGCCGGGCCCACGGGGCCGGGGCTGAGCTGCCGCGTCTGCAGCCGCCCGGGGAGAGGGTCCGTCAGGAGCAACGGGGCGTTTCGTACCTTCCTGTCGAGGTACCTTTCGAGGCCAAAATGGGCACTAACTCCCGTTTATTTAACTCCAGAACTCCTGTCAGCCTTGGTCATGCCACCAAAGCCCGTTCGGGCGAGAAACGTGTCCCCATGCCGCGGTGGACCCCTCGTCACGACACCCTTCATTCCTAGACAACAAGTACAGAGCTAAATAAAGCCCCTAAACCAAACCTTAGGTAAGTCAAACCCCTGGCTAGCTCAACGCCAAGGATCAGAGAACATTTTGGTTTGCAACGTAAGACCTATGTTAGTGGAGTCTCTCACAACAAATCATATTTTAAAATAGACCAGCATGTTTTGTAATGGTTATTTATGGAAAACACTTTCAAAGGCTGAAGTGCAGTTGTAGAAACGTTTCAGATAAGTCTTAGGCTGTTTCAATTTTCTGTTGGAGAAATTCACATACAATTTTCACGACATTTTCCTCTGAAAATAACTAGTGTTTCCATAGCAGGCTCCAATCTAGAAGCAAACTGACCTTCCCTGCATTATGTTGGAGACACACGTTTTTCATTTAGACTCTTACATTACTGAATTGAACTAATTATTTCTAAAACTGTTCCTTCGTTAAACTGGATGATTCACACCAGCACTACCTTAAGTCCGGCCTGGCAGAGCCACAGTCTTATCCTCTCCTAGTCCTGTCTGAAATCCAGGCCATACCCTATGGTTACCCATCCTGAAAGCCTCCCAAAGTTACATGATTTTTTGCTTGGTGGCATGTAAAGGATTACCTGTGTTTGTTTAGCAACCTAAAGAAGGTTGTTACCTGTAAGAACCCAAAAACCATATAAGCAGCAAGTTGAAGTCATGGTGCAAGAGAAAACCAAAGTAAACTTTTCTAGATATGATAAATGTTCATTCTAATGTAGATTAGCAAACTACAAAACAAACTGTAGCAAACAAAGACATTTAGACCTCTCAAAGACTTCATGACGTAAGACCACATCAGCTGTGTGTGTTACACTGCACCAGTTTTTTGGTATGTGATGCTGAATCTTTTCTGAACTTTTCCAATTATTCTTTTATTTTCCCATCATGGTCATGTCTCAGTGACAGAATTTATAATTTCATATCTTCTGCAACATCTTTTTCTCTTTTTAGTATTTATTTTTTGGGAAAAAAATAAGACAATGCCTCCCTCATTTTTTTCCATGTGTCTCATTGAATCTATCACTCGAATACAAACTAGTTCAAAGTCAGTAGGTCATATCAAGTTTTAGGGACTGTTACACAGTGAGTATGAGGTTATATACCAAACTGTCACACCAGATCATTTGTATGTTGATTGGAATGATTTTTACCTTGAAGCAGGTCCCTTATGTCTCAGAATTTTAGCACAGCAAATATAATACAGACCTGATTATGGCATTGGTTATTAGCCATCTACCACAGTACACTGTTGATCACTAGATGTGACTGATTTATATTGCTGTTTGCTCTAGGAATAGATCCACTGAGTGTAAAAAAAACCCAAAAATTAAAAACTAAGTTTTCTTTTTCCATCAGAGTTTATCCAGAGGGAATTGTACTCAGTATATTGGGTTTGTTAGCTTTTCTGAGTAAAATTCAAATAATGTAAAATCACCTTAAAAAAAATCAAGAACTCCAATAAAATGACATACTGATGCTACACAGCAACTTTGCAGACACTCACCCAGCCAAGGTGTTCCAATAAATAGATCTGTTAGTGGCTTCTCCTCGCTTCCAGCTGTTACCCACTCTAATATGGATCTGCTCATTTTAAATCCAGAAGGGGCCATTAGCAGGCCTGCCAGCACTCTGCTAGCATTTCCTGCTAACAAATGAGTCTCATTTGTAGTTTGAGTTAGGTTAGAACCTTCCCAGTCAGGCTGCTCATGGCTTTCTCGCAATAAATTGAAAAGCCTGCCTGTATCTAGAGTATTTCCCCTATAGTTGTACATTGTATCTTGCATTTAGGCTTCTTCTCAGTAGTTTTGACCATACCTTTTAGTGCAAGAACTGCACATCAGTATTTGGGGAAGAGAAAGTAGAATTTTATATAATATTGGTTCAGAACCCCAAACTAAAACTTTAAGATCAGACATTTACCATGAAAAAAACCTGAGGAGTGTGTTTGCCTGTAGAGCCCGTGGAGCAGCTTTCTGTGCTGCAGGGGAGCTGGAACAGCAGAGCAGGGCAGAGAGTGCTGAGAACTTGAGAAAGTACAAATGTATGCAACAAACCCAGACTGACTTTTCAAGCTTCAAAAAGAATATGGTACCATACTTCTAGAACAGAACTGGTTTGGGTTTTTTTCCCTCTCCTCTCACAGGACTCTTCCTCGCTGAGTAACACTGCACAGCACACGCTCATATGTTGGACTGCAGGAAGGGAATATATATTTATATAGATCTCACACTGGTTTCCTGCCTCCCCTTGGAACCCAATTGCAGGTGAGGGGGTAGAAGGTTGACATTTATATGTATACAAAAGAAGTAGTTTGTTTAGAAAAACTATGAAAAAAACCCTCCAAAAACCCAACCAAAACCCAAAGCCACTCAGTAATTCGGCACACAGATACACAGATTTAGTTCTTATATCCTGATAGTGCCTCTGACTGTAAACAGAGGTAAGTCTTGTGAGTATTCCTTGAAGAACAGGAACAATACTGAAAAATATTTTAACCAGGAGAAATTAATTTAGAGAGCTGGTAGTTGAAGGTGTATGCAAATCTTGTTATATAAGTGGGAGAAAAATGTCACTACTTGTTGCCAAAATGAAGTTTTGTACCACTGTGGCAAATTCAGCTTTTCTTGGTTGAAGAACCCAACCTAATTTTCTTACTTTTGAAATATTGATGTCTCACGAAAAAGGCAGGGTAATGGCTTGAAACATCAATTTCCTCCTTTTATTTTAAATCATCTCGTCCAAAGTTTAACCAGAACTTAAAGCACTTTGAATGCTAACATAGCTGTGTTTGTGGCACATGTTAGAAGCATATTTTCTTTCCTGTTCTTCAAAACATTTTTTCTAGTTTCTGTCCCTGCCTTTCATTCATTCTGGGAGCCTGAAACAAAGTCAGAAATACCATTTCTTATGTGACAATGGCCAACAAGTATTGTTTGGTTTGCTGGAGAAATTCATGGCAGAATTAACCTTGAGGAGAGAATGGCTAACAGAGCACAACTGTTGTCAATGCAGACTTGCCAAGCTGAAGGGTTTTACCCACTTCCTCAGGAGTGGAAGGGCTTTGCTCCAGGAAGCTTGCTCAGAAGTACACTGATGAGCTCTGAAGTGAAATACGAGGGAATCATACAGAAATCATCATTTCCTAATCTGTATCTCAAATGTGACCTGCTGACAGGGCTCTTCTGCTCTGAATTTGCCGATGTATTTTCTGTGTAACCGTCTCTGGTTAGTTGTGTTGTACAAATTTCCTGTTCTTTCACTGCTTGGCAGTCTGAGCTGTGCTCATCTCCAGGCACTGAGATTGGTGCTGAGGCAGCAGAGACTTTGCTGATGGCAAGGGCAGAAGGGAAGTGTTTAAGCATCAGGGGGAACTCAAACAAGCAGGTAGTGGTTCTGTGATTAAAGCTTGTGCTTGGAAGTAGAAAGTGATGTCCTCTGGGGGATTTCACTGCCTCAGGACTACTTGGTTCGTTTGCAGTGAGTTTAAAGCCCAAGTTTATTTAACTCCATGTCCATATATAAAAATGGTACTTTTAGTAGAAACTATATATGCTTTTTTTTCATCTTCCTGCCAAACTGGGTGCTCTCCTTTAAGCCTTTGCTTGGCAGGTTTCTTTAATTAGCTGTAATTGGTTTCAACTGTGTGAATTCCAATGGTAAATCAAAGTAGATCTGGCTAGTTTTGCATGAGCTAGTAAGTATAGTTTGAAAGTTACTTTAGTTGTAAGATGGGGGGAAAAAGGGAAATCCATCTGAGCTTTTTTTGTTTTGTTTTTGAAAACCATTCTTACCCTTCTTCTCTAACAACATGTAGATACCCCTCTGTTCAGACAGTACCTAAATATGTTTGCAGATTTGTGTAGGTTTTGAAGCAAAAATATCAAAACCAATGATACCCTCCGCATAATTTTAAATATGGTACTAGTGTAAGTACCAATGGGAAGTCAGCTCAAACAGAAATCTAGGATTTTTTTTTTTTAACATGCCAAAACAAGATATGGGTTTTAAAGATCTTTGTTTTAGAAGTTTTTGAATTGGTCTCTCTGTGGGGGAGGGCTGGGCTTTTTTGTTTTGTTTTCAAACATGGACTGACATTTTTAGAAAAAATATAAACCCTTTTTCATTGGCTCTAGACTTAAAGTTACATAAACATTAAAGGACATAGGCAGAAGGGTGTCATGCTGCAGCAGCAGCTGAAGTCTTTGGTGCACTCAGAGGTTTGTCTGCAATTTGGGAAACAGCCAATATGACCTTTGGCTAATTTTGCAAAGCTAGCAAACACTGATATAGTTATCCACAGGAGAACCTGCTGGCAAACTTGACTGTGTTAAATGACTCTCTGTTTGTTTTGTTACTATTTGTTTTAAACATAACTATCCAGTCCTGCTCTCTAAAGCAGTCAAAAGCCCTTTCATTGGATCTGAGACAGGCAGGATTTGCTGGCTGCAGATCTGGGATAAAATTTGACATGGAAGGTATTAGAAAGTGTGTCACAGCCTTCTTTCTTTCTTGCAGGCTCAGGTTTATTTACTTTTCTCCCTTCCTTCCTGCCTGCTGAAAACACCTGTTTGCTTGTGGCATCTTGTCTGTAGGCAGTGGTTACTGAGATATCATCTTCATACCGGAGGATGTGGTGGGCGGGAAGGGCCAGTCAGCTGCTTCCTGCAGCACACGAGGGGTGAGATTGCAGAGCACAAAGAACTTCTGGTCATGTTCACAGGAGAGCTCTGCATCAATAAATATGGATATTATCTGCTGGAGCCAGGCAGGGTTGGAAACATTAAACAAAGCTGTGCTAGCTGGCTGGGTGGGGTAGAAATTCCTCTGAAGGCTTTCACTTATAAAAGCAAATGACTGATTCCAAAACTGACCCACCTGACCAAAGAGAAAATATTGACTTTCATGTAATCTCATTACAAACTGAGGAATTTGTTTTACACCCTCTTCTCAAACAGAATGGAAAAAAAAATTAATGAGACTGTCCCTGACATTATTTGAAGGAATCAATGAGGAGCTTAAAATAAGAAAACAAAGATCAGCATCTTTTTATTGTCAGTCCCTGCCAAATTTTAACCACTATTTTGGTGAATTGGCATTTTTTATATATGACCTAGACTTAGCTGAGTAATGGAAGCATAGGTCTTCTAAAGCTGGGTTTTAGTCAGCAGCTGGGGTGAGATTCCCCATTTCTTTCACCTCTGTTACACTTGGGAGTGGAAATGACAGATTTTGAACTCCTGCAATTCCTCCTTTATCATGAGGAAGAATCGGGAAGCGAAGACATCCTTAATCTTCTGGCTACCTGGTTTGGGTGCCTTGAGGCCATTCTTATCTGTGAAATTTTGGCAGTGGAAAGGGAAGCCAATGTGACCTTGCATGAATGGGCAGGGATGTCATACAGCCTCATCCCATCCTTAGCACAGATCCAAAACCTCAGAGACACCTACAGAGAACATGTGGGACAAGAACATGTGCTGGCAGGGAAAACAAAGGTATTGTTTGCAGAAATAAAGCAAATTAGGAAATGGGTGTTTTGTTTGCTTTTTTAAAAATAAAATGTACCAGTAACAAAATCTAAAATCAAGGGAAAGGCTCTCAAAATCAAAATTATCAAAGGCTGGCCCACAGTTGAGGGAAAGAATTAAGTTAAGGTCGCTGTGTTCCATGCCTGATAATTCATAGCTGGGAATTGAAGGGAGCACTAGGATGCTGGCCTTTAGGGCACTGTTAAAACTACATGACTTTTGCTGTGAAATGGTGCTATGCACTTAAAGTTGGATCATTTTCCCCCATAATTTGTATTTGCGATTTTTACATCTGTATTTCACAATATCTAGAGTAAATAAATAGGGAGACAGCAGGAAGAGTGGGACATTAGGAAACATCCCAATTTCCAAACTTTTAAGTACAACCATTAGGTGTTGCAGCTTTATTTTCCATGTTGCTGCCCCAAGATCCTTTTTGGTTTTAATGACGGAAGGAGGAGTGTGAATTTAAGCATAAAGAGCTATGAGGAAGGGAGTAAACTTTAGCTGATACACAAAAAGATGAATCATAGGGACACCTAAATATGGTCTAAATGACAAGAAATGTAAAAGCAGGGATGAGTATGAGTGGAATTACAGGGAGAGACCATGGGGATGTTGCACAGTAGAACTGGGAAGAGAACGGAGAAATGGAGAGGCCTGTTTTGTAACTATTTCTGATCTGCATGACTTAGCAACCTCACCTGATACCTCTTTCTGGACACCAGTAGAAACTCCTCTGACAGAGCTACAGCAGCAGCAGCAGCATAGATGATCACAGTGATGAATACTTCCCATTATTGCTTAGAAAGGAAGAGAGGTTTTGAAGCATTTTCTCAAGCTGGGACTAAGGAGGCTGCTCGTGACAGAAGGGATGTGGTCATGTGTCTCTGCTGACACATCAGGTGATGGGTTTGCTGTGTGTTAGAGCACTGAGAGCTGTGAGGACACCCAAGGGTGGCAATGCCAGTAAGCAAGCAGAGAGAAAATAAAGCATTTCTGCAATGCTTGGGCTGGACTAACTTTGCTGAGATGTTGGACTCATCCAGTCGGTTCATCCATGGATATGTCATCCAAGGAAATGAACTCACAAGCTGAGGGAAAGAGAATCACTCTGAGACAAACTCAGTGCCAGTTTTGTCAACACTGAAATTGAAAAGGAAGAAAAAAAAAAGTTATATTTGAAAATGCTTGATTTCACTCATACTGTGTCTTTCCACTCCTCTCAGATAAGCCTGCCTTGTATTTCTCTATTCCTAAGGATAAATAAAAAATCATTCCCATATGCACAAAGGATAAACTCTTAATGATCTTCTGTAGTAGCTCTAATGAAATTATTGTGCACTTCTCCAAGAAAAACATGAGTTCATGCCTTTTCTTCATTAAGCAGAGCATTTCAAAAATATTTACAATAAAATGTTGAACAGCAAATGCAGTTTGTTCTTTTTAACGGATTTACATTATTGAATGTATACAAAATGCACCATGAGCATGCAGTGATGTAATTCAAGGCTATAAATTAATTGGAAAAAACCCAAACACTACTGCCTTTTGGACAAATAGGGGCAAAATTAAAGGGCTTGTGAGTAAACTGATATGTATTTTGTCATTTAATCATGGTGCCATCTCTCAACAACTGTGTGTGCTCATGGAAATACTTCCAACAGGTGATTTTCTTTAACATATGAAAAGTGTATCTGTATGATTTCTGAAGAGTTTTTCTTTGCTGCTCAGGTTTCTTAGTTGTTTCTCAGAAGAAAAAAAAATACCCATGAAGTTGCTTCACCCTGTTCATCCATCAAAGTGAGTGGGAGATGGCTCTCACTGAAAGCAGTCTCACAACAGCTTTTGGCTGTCAGGCCACTTATGTAGGTACCTACACTCAGTACCTTAAAACAGTTCATAAGAATCATAACCTTACTGTGAACAGTATTTACTTGAGAGAATCACCTTTCTCTGGTTTTTTGCAGGCAGTTTAGTATAAATCTTTGTAGCTGGATAAACATTATAATTCCATTTACATTTTCAAATTAGTTTTCTATTAATTTTTAGATGTATGAGAGAAATCCACTGGATTAATTACAAACATAATCTGAAGTTTGAAAGCCCATAATCTAGCAGATTTCCAGTTTACTAAAATTCTGAGAATAAGTCTCCAAAGTACCACATAATATCCTTTGGCAAATCAATGCACATAATGGAAAGGAAATGGTAAACTGGAGCTTCAAGACATTGCTTCTTAAAGATAAACAGAAGCTAAAACTAAAGTCAGTACTTACTAATGATGTGCAAGGAAGCTTGAAATGAGAATATTTTAGTTAAGCCAAGTACTTGAAAAGAGACTGCTGGGGGCTCTCCAGCTCACATGTACCTGAATTGGGCTGGCTCATTGCCAGATTCTGGGTAATTCTCAACCCAAAACCAGCTCACAGAGGTTTACTTAAATTTATCTCAGATGACAGAAAAGCACTGAGTTTGGACAGTGTGATTCTGGGATAACATTATTTATATTATGGGATGTGTCAAATTCATAGCATAAGAATGACAAGAATTTTTTCTTGTTTTTCCGAGGGGCTTTAGTTTGAAGGTAATGTGCTCTTCTTACCCTCAAAGAAGTATATAAATTTTAGCCCCATTATCTCAGAAATTATTAACAGTATCACAGCTATTGCTAATTAGAAGAAAAGTAAGTTGGGTATGCAGCTTCTAAAAACACTGAATCAGAAAATGAACTGCCAGCACCTGAAAGTCCTGCAGGACTTTCCCTTGTTGAGAGCAGCATGCACACATTACAGATCAGATCAGGCCACTTACACAATGTTGAGTGCCAGCTCCATCATTCAGGACAGCAGTGTCTGATTCGTGTCATTTCTCTCTTTCTCCTCTTCCTCATTTACAGGAGGGAGAGACTGCATGGCCTTTAGTCATTTCCCTAAACAGGAAGAGTTGCTATCTATGCAGTTTCTTTTTTAAACTACTGTATTTTTAAGGAGCTGTTTGAAGAGGGTTTTGTTATTTATTATTGTATTGGAATTGAACCTTGAGCTAGTAAAAACAATATTATGGTAGTGCTCTAGTTATAAAACCAGAGCTGCTGTTTTCACAAGAGGACACTTCGAATTGCTGCACAAAACCTTTGACTGTTGAGCACTGAGGGGTTTGCAGTGTACAAGCCCGAGTTCCTGTGAATAGCCAAGCAGCAATAGACCATTTTTTCAGAGGTTATTGCTGGTAGTTTAACTGTAATCTAAAACATAGAAAAAAGTGATTTTTTTAGGGGAGGGTGGGGTGGATCAATATTACTGAAATGCTTTCCATTTTTTAATGCCTCTTGTGTTGTACTGCAAAACAGCTCAGAAACTGCATTCGTTTCAAAAATCAGTGATCTCCTGAGGGCAAAAGAGAGAGTCAGTCTTCATTCTAATATCACCTGATCAGGAATTGTTGAGAAAGCTGAGTGAGGAGGAAAGAACAGGACTCCAAGAATTTGGCAGCGGCAGATGGAATTGCCCCCCAACATCTCTGTCTATTCATTGCACCATAACAGTTGTGTATTCCAGGCATATCCCAGAGCTTTCTGTCTTGTTATGGCTCATGTTTAGCCCTTTAGCTGGAACTACCAGTGACGTGACCCAAGCCATTGTGGATTATAGGGTATAATGCCATCTAAAGACAGCACACAGCTCTGCTCTCTTGTCCTCAGAACATCTGCTTTCCTGAAGTGTGACAGATGCAGTGAAAAATGTCACACAAAGCTTTTCAGTGATTATGGAATCATAGAATCATCAAGGTTGGAAGAGGCCTTTGAGATCATCCAGTCCAACCATCACCCTTGTACTACCACTAACCATGAGATGATTCAGTCTTTATAAGGCAGTTTGTATTTTCAAGAATCTGCAAAAGCAACTGACCTTCTTTTTCCAACATGACTTAAATGTATGGTCTCACCTGGGCAGAGGCCCCAAGGGGACATTCTGGCTTCCAGTTGTGGGAAACCAGGACAGCAGTTCTGTTTCTTCCAGGGACCGGATTTCCATGTCCTTTCCTGAGAGTGTATTTGTCAAAAGAACATAATCTACAGGTCAGTCAGTGTCACCTCAGTGCCTGGCAAGATCATGGAGCAGATTCTCCTGGGAACTATGCTAAGGCAGATGGAAAATAAGGAGGAGAATGATGACAGTCTGAGGGCATGGCTTCACTGAAGGCAAGTCATGCCTGATGAATGTGGTGGCCTGCTATGATGGGGTTACAGCTGTTGGTGGATAAGAGAAGAGTAGCTGACACCATCTGCCTGGAGCTGTGCAAAGCACTTGACACTGTCCCTCACGGCATCCTTGTCTCCAAAGTGGGAAGACACGGGTTTGGCGGATGAATTCTTGGGGGGTAATGGATTGGTTAGATGATCACACTCGGAGTCAACAGCTCAGTGTCCAGGTGGAGACCAGTGATGAATGATGTTCCTTAGGGGTTGGTGTTGGGATTGGCACTTCCTAACATCAGTGACATGGACAGTGGGACTGAGTGCACCCTCAGCAAATTTGCCAACACCACCAAGCTGTGTGGTGTGCTTGTCACACTGGAGGGAAGGGATGCCATCCAGAGGGACCTGGACAGGCTGGAGAGCTTGGCCCACGTGGACTTCATGAGGCTCAACAAGGCCAAGTACAAGGTTGTTTGAAGGTTTTTTGAAGGACAGGAAACATGGTACCTCAGCTAGTGCTGGTGGTTCCTCTGTGGCAGCGCTTGCCAAGGTGCAATTGTAACTGAACAGTAACGAGTACAAAGGGATGAATAAGAAAAATCTGTTGCTGATAAGGGCTCAAATATGAGACTTCAGGTAACTATTTCTCCTCACTGCCCAGTCACTCTTCTCACTGCAGGCCCTTGAAGTCTCTCACCACTAACTGCTGTCACACTGTCTCTCTCAGCCAGCCAAGCCCTGGTGACACAGAGGACGTAATATAGATGCATTTGGTCCTCAGATACTGTTGAGGAATAATCTTCCCAGAATTAAGTTTTATCCTGCAATAACCACGCAGGAAGAGACAGCTTGAGAACACTTTCCCATCTGACATTTGCATAGTGAACCTACAACAGAACAGACTTTCACAGCACCACTGAAGTTAATGCCTTAATAAAAACAACTTCTCCTTTGTTTGCTTTAGCCTGACCTTATTTTCAGGGGATTAAAATTTAGCAATAATATTTTTATGGTCTTGAACTCTCTCCTGTTTTTGGAAAAAATCATGTTGTTCAGATAAGTTCAAAAAGGAGGCAGAAATTCTTTCCTTTAATTTCACTTTGTCACGTTCTAGGAGGAGCAAAATGACACACCAGAAGCCTCCCACAAAAAACTGACAGAGCTTTTTTAGAGAACTTATTTCCACGCTGATTTAAAAGAAAATATGTAAAACATTATGTACACCATTTTGATACCTATTGCTCTGCTACTTTACTGAGATGTTTGAAGCTAGGATTTAGTACAATTTAGTCTCAAGTACAGCAAAGCATCCACAAACTACAGGGAAGGAATGATTACTGAAATACCAAAAAAGCAAGCAAGTTATATGTGAGCGACACGGTGTTCATCTTTACCCACACTCTCCCAACACGTGCCTTATCTTTGGCAGAAAGACAAAGTTGCTTGGAAAAATTGACACGTGTTCAGAAGGGAACAGGGAGTCCTGGGGAGACAATGGGATGTAAGACTTTCCTCCCTCCGCCCCCCATTGTGCTTGTGGCTGGTGAAGATCCAAGAGAAGGTGGAAAAAAGATTTCTAAAGGTTTCTATCACCCTGAAACAATCATTTTCAGAAGTCACCTAATCAATGCAAAGGAAGTCCACTTGGTTTAATTTTTTCCCTGAAAGCATGATAAAACAAATTTATAAAGGAGCATGGTACTTACCCTTTATCAGGCTCTGATTCAAGAGTTAAAGCATTTTTCTGGCTTTACACAGGCAAGTATTTACCTCAGTTGCTTAGTAGCTCCTTTCAAATCAATAGGAATGTAAATGTGCTACTAGTGAGGCACATGCTTTAGTCCTGCTGAATCATGTCCTTTGCATGTCCCAGTCATTACTGAAAAATGTGGTTGTGACCATACACCAAATCTCTTATGGAAGGCAGAACGTGGCATGACATCAGGCTGGTGTGTGCGTGTGTGAGTGGTGGGGTAGGGGAAGGGGGTGATGAATATTTCCAGCTGTGAGACTACTAAGCATTTAGATATTTAGCAAATTCTGCCATTTCCAGAAAAATTCTAGATGGTAGAATACAGGCATTTTGAAAGCCATGTAATTTCTTTAAGTACACTGCATACACATTAAAAAAAAAAACCCAACAAATCAAAAGAACACTTTGATTTGTGCCAGGTATGTGACACCATAACAACATAACAAATCTGCTTTTTTAAAGAATTGCTTCATACACACTCTATTCACTATGGACCAAGATGACAATGTTTACTTCTCTATTTGACAGCAACATTTAGGACCCTCTAATATGCAGAGAAATATTATCTCAAATATTACATGGCTGAATGAGAAATGTAGCATACCAAGAAGCTGATACAACATCTACTACAATCAAAATGCTCACTTCAGTCAGCTCTGAAATAAACTTCAACATTAGTTTTGTTTCTCAAGGTTCAGTTTCAAGAGAGATTGTTTGGATGACAATGGCAGAGAAAAATTTAAAAGGTAAACCTAGCATCTACAATGAAGCAGTAATGCTCAACTATCAGTAAGAGTCATGGCTTTCTTTCTTTCATATAGAAATCTTTGCACAGGAAGAAAACTTCCCTTCATGCTCACTCCTTGATGAAAACTGTTTTAGTTTTTAGTCTCTTTAAGCCATCACAGAAAAATTCTGATTTTGTTGTAAGCAGCAAGGTGTTTGTATTTGATTGTTTCCAATTGCCAGAAGCTGTTGCAGAAAAGTCTACAGCATACAGAAATTCTGTACTGTCTGCCTTGCTGCATTGCCTCTTTGCTTTACCTTCTTCTGCTCATGTTCATATGATATAATCATACATATATCGTATGTTCACATATATATCTCTGTCTCTATCTAGTCTGTATCTATATATCTATTTTCATAGATCTGCCCAAATCTTCAAACATTTCATGCACAGAAGGAATCAGGGTAAGTGGTCTTGCAGAAGAATGAAGCAAGCATCTTGCAATTAGGAAAATAAAATATTTATTGTGGTCAGAGGTGGAAGTTTACTAGATTAAGGCAGCACAGTGGGAACAGGAATCTAGCTGTGCCCTGAGGATGGTTTTGTAGCTGAAGCAGGGAAAGATATGCTCAGAGAGCAGTTAGCTCAGCCAAACCTAATTAGGTACACAGCACTCAGCCTGTTCATAGACTCTGTCTGCAATGATTGACACTTCTCTTATGATCAGGTTGTTTTTTATTAGAAGGTTGGGGGTTTACCAGATTATTACAATCGTCAATAAGTTGAAAATAAATGACAGTCTCATGATTTACCTGGTATAAATCTGGAAAACAAACACATTGCGCTTTGCATTGTCAAGCATAAATTACCATGTTCTTTCCAGGGTGTGATAACTGTTGTGGGAGTAAGTGGTTTGTTTTAGGATTCCTCATGTTAGATAAAATTAATGATGATATTTTCTCCTATTTCCTTATTCAGAGCCTTTATTTGTACAATCAACTCTAAGCTTAGAGTTTTCCAGGTGAATTTTTGGACACAGAATGAGTCACAGGAACAAGAAAAAACCTTTCAGGCAGTAAAGCTGCGTTTTCAATCCCAGCAGTGATCTGTCATTCTCTGTTAAAGAGAAGGTGCTGGATGTATTTTTAGGGCAGCTTAATTCCACTATCTGCATGAGGTTTCTCCTTGCAGTAACAGGAGCAGTGCTTCACTGTGGAGAGCTGACACCTCACCTGTGCAGAGGCAAGGTGCTCTCTTCCTTTCTATGAGAGAGGACCGTTTAAGGTTAAGCTATTATTATGCCAAAGCTGTATAGATTGAGTAGTATTAGGTCTACAGAAAGAGGGAATGACTTAGAACAGCATTGCAGGGAATACCTGCAAAGTCCTTCATCTGAGGAGTCGGCCAGAGATTTACTTCTCTTGAGCTATAGTTTTTCTTCTATTATCCCTTCTGGCTACTGAAGAGTTTTATTCAGGTGCAGATTTACTGGAGGTGATGTGTGAAAGTGGGCTAATTTAACTCTCCCTGCCCTTGCTGTTTCCCTCAGAGTTAGCAACCAGTGATAAGAAATTGGAGAAGGGTATGGGAGTGCATACCAATAGAGATAACAGTGAACAAATTGTTGGGGAGGTGGTGAGCATCTTTTATCCAGATGGAATTAAAATAATGGTTTTTCTTGGCCAAGAGAAGACAGAAACAGTCATAAAAAGCCATGAGTTTTGAAATTCCGCTAATCTAATTGCTCTTTTGGGCCCCATTTGTTTATACTGATGGATACACACTTAAAAGTAAGAATAAAAGAAAGGCACAAAATGAACAACTAATGTTCCTAACCAGGTGCACTGCCTTGCCCTCAATTCTCTCCTGAGAGGATCGAAGGGATAACTCTACCAGCTACTCCACATCTGAACTAGAATTGGGTTCTGATTAATTTGAGATACTGCTCTAGAGAAAGGCTTGGTGGGGGTGGGCGGTGGGGGTGGGGGTGTGTTAACTACAAACCTCAGTTTCAGGATGCAGTTCAGATCTCTGTGAAGACTGGACAGCAGGAGTCCTCAAATTAAAAAATACAATTAAGATGTACAGCATGGGTCTGCTTCACAGAGGATTTTAAAATGTAGTTCAAGATCATCTCAGGGTAATTAAAATCAAAGGGTCAGAATCAGTTTCTGACAAAATTAAAGAGGTGGAAAATGCACGTAATTATATGTTCAGTGCTTTAATAGGAGAAAATAAAAGGTTTGACCTGAGATGGAAAATGGAAACTAATCTGCAATATAAAAGTGTCACTTGAGTCAGGTGCCTAAAGGAACTGACAGTGTCAAAAAGCTTTCTGTTCTCAGCTTCCCCTTTGCAAAGGTGGATGGCTGATGCACTAAAGCAGTATTTCAGGGAAAATTCAAAAGGCATTGCTGGCCTGGAAGAATGCCTGAGAGGAAGTGTTTGAGAACATTAAAGTATCTCATCTGACACACTTAACCAATTTCCGAAGGGACACAGGTTATGAGAGATCTTTTTTATCTTCAATCTCAGCAATTTCCAGACTGTATAATACTGACCCTGAAGCTCTTGGAAAGCAGTTCTAACTCTGTCATTCATAAGCCTCTCTTCTCAACATTCAGGCTTTAAGTAGATTAAGATTCCAGATCTAGATTTTTCTTACTGTTACATCTCTGGGTAAAAGTCTTAAGAAGTTGCTTTAGCAATAGAGAATTACCTCAGTAATAGCAAACTCTCTAACAGTCTTAAAATTCAAGTGTGACATACATGGAGATCCCCATGAATGTCTCCTGGTGTGAGATGATCTGACAAGGATACTTTTGTGCTTTCCAGGAATCTTCAGGTCCTAGATAGAACCTTTTTTGAGAGAAGCAACACTTTGGCATATTGGTCCCATTCTCAGTGAAAGTGTTCAGACTCCTCATATACAATTATTGCAGATTCATGCACTTGTACAAGGGTTTTCGTGCAGGATTGGCTTTTATCTGGAAATCTGTGGTATCCTACTGCTCCTTACATGCAGGAAGTTAATGTTCCCTGTCTGTGTCGCATTTATTGTGTGACATGGAAAGGGGTGCCCTTGCAAAGTCATGGCTTTGAGCAGACAGGCCCTTCAACCAGCATAAAACCTCAGAGATGTCTTTTCACCCTGATCAGAATGGAAAACCGAGCCTTAACTGACAGGAACATAAAGGAGAAATATTCTTCTAGAGCTGTCTTTCACTGATGTCTAAAGGATCGTGTTCTGAATGTTAACTTGATGTTTCAATGAAACATTAACTCTATTATAAATGATGACATAAGAAAAAGAATGGCATGCTGTCATTCCTGGTGCTGCTCAAACCCTATGCTGAGGGACTGAAAGTGACTTAAAACCAGTGATGAGAAATGCAAAACCTAGAAGCCATTCAATATATCTGGTATTCAAAAAATTTGCTGTCTTTGATTTTTAGTAGTTTTCCTGTATGCACCTAAAAGCCCACTTAGTGTTTCACAATTAATTAACAATATAATTTCTACTGGTCTGAGGAACAAGACTTGCAAATGAATGCAAATAATTAAACTATGCTAGCAAGGATTAAGACAAGCATTGCAATGCCTGAGCTTGGAGCTTGAATTTAGAAGCACAAGGAAATCCCAGTAAGTTATGCACCAGGAGAGATGCACAACTGGAATGACAATATAGAATTTTTGACAGTAAGTCTCACGCTGGCTCTTTGCCAGTAAATCATAATTTCCTTTAGAAGGAAGGAGTACAACTCATGCCTTTACTTTGAAAGAATTTAATGGCCAGTACTTCTTTAACATCTGGAATAAGATTAGTGTTGAAATGGGAGCTTAATAGAATTAGTTAGAGAGAATAATGAGAATATACCAAATGATGTGGCAGAAGATAATAATCAGAAATACTAAAAGAGTCCCAAGCCAACCAACCAACCCGACACCATACCCCTACACCTCCCCCAAATATTTATCTTGGACCAAGTAAGAAATCATAAGGGCAATGAATATAAGAACAAGTTTGATAGAGTGAAAGGTTAAGCACTACTTGAAACCTTAAGAAGAAATTTGAACAGGCAAGACACTCCTTAAAATTTATCAGTATCAATTATTTTGTAATATTCATTCAGTCCCAAATAACTTCAGAATTCCTCCCTCCTTCCACTGAGCACTCCTTTATGCTTTCAAAACGTTCATTTCCTTTAGGCCTATCCAGCAGCAACCACCACCTGCCTAAACAGTAATCAGATTATGCTAATGGTGCTCCAGAAGCCTAACTAAAGTTTTCACCTGCTGTGATGTAAAACACCCTTTCTTTTTGAGCAATTCAAGACCCAGTCTGATGCTTTTTCACACAGGTTGTCATGCACCCTGGTATTTCATGTGCATATGCAACCTGCCAGTCTGATTTAATTACTCAACTCAGTTTTCTTGCAGTTTATCCAAGATCAGACCTTACATGAAATCAAACACTGCAGCATTTTGCAGAAGTGCATTTGTGAAGACTCTCACTTCTGCTCCCTGAACTCTTCCCCTTCAAAAATTGTTTTGGGGGACATTATGATCTTGCCACCTCTAGATTTGGTATCATTTTGTGGTGGCAGCTTTAACCTTTGCTTGATTTTAGCGACAGATGATCCATCACTGGCAAATAAAATTTTGTAATATAGATTTCTTAATCTAACAAAAAAAAAAGACGAAAAAGAAAAAAAAAAGTCACTTTTATGCACACTTAAAAACATTCCTTGCCTAATCAGAATGGAACAAATTTGTGATAATCCTTTTTCAACGCAGGTGTTGGGTGAATCTGTTTGGACAGCTATGTAACCTTCTGCTGCACCACTTTTTACATTACTGTTAATCTGTTTAATGTCTAAACCAACCCTGAAGAACAGTGTTAGAGGAAGTGATGTAACCTGGTTGTTTCTTTTGGAGCTGCTTCTGAGCACATGCCATTAACACTCTATACATGAATGATGGGAAAATAGTAGTGGTGTGTCATGAAAGGCTGTTGATGAATGCACTGACAGCATATTTCTCTCATTCATTACTGCTCACACACAATATACCTGATCCAGTTATATTCTTCTCTTATTCCATACATGCCTAGTCTTTTTTTCCAGTCATCCAGCAGGTCTTTACTTATCCAGCTCCCTGTTTACAAAGTAAATGGCTCACACTGCTATGCAGCCACGTGCTGTTCATCCAGCTGCTGAGTGCATTCAGTGTGCAGCAGGCTTTCACCTCTTAAAGCTCTGCTTAAAGCTTTAACACCCAACCCTCCCAAGTGAAGATGCTGCAAACCTTACAGCACTTTCGAATTAATACAAGAGATGGTCTCATATATCATTATTACATCTGACAGCATGTTTCCTACTTGTGAACCAATTTCCTGGAAGAGTATTTTATGCCCACAACAAATTTTAATCTAAAAGTGTGAGCTTGTATTTCCATGTTTATTGCTTCTGTTTACAAACTGAAGGATTACTTCTCTCTCTTTGCTCTCCCTGATATTTCACAATCTGTGGGACAGGACAAGCTAATTGATTTCTTTTAACTCCCGATTCATAAAGTAAGCAAACTTTTAATCCTTGGATTTACACCTACATGCTTAGAGTTAAGGATTTTGGAGCAAACTCAAATGCTTGTTCTGCATCTGCAACTCTCGTAAGAATTCTGTCGACGTTCATTATGTTCCACCATTTAATTGTCTGGTAACATACTGTCTGCTCAGCAAGGCTAACAGAAAGAAATTAAATATCCCACTATACTTACTGCCTGTCCTGGAGATGACTGGGCTCTGTCTTCACAGGGAGGGAAAAGAGAGAGACTAGAGATTTTACTCTAATAAATGTGAGGCATTCCCTGAGCCTCTCCATCCACAGCAGTGCCAGAGAAGACTACTGGGACAACATTTTATGGAAAAGAGGTCTAAAACACGTGGAGGATGTTTACATGATACTGCTACCAGGAACTGACCATGAAACAGGACACTTTTGGGAAAAAGCTTGTCTTGAAAACTGCGTAAAATTCCTGCCTCTGACTGCCAGTAGTGGATTCCCCTGAGATGATTTACAAAGAAAGGGCACCAAAGTGTGCAAAGGACATGGTTATGTAACTGTGAGGCAATAAGATTATAGTAGTAGTAAATTATTTCCTTTTTTTTTCTCACATCAGACAATAGAACATCAACTATCAAAGAATTAAGAGAGTTAACTTCTTTCCTGTTGCTTTTACGTCAGTTTTGACAGGAACTAATTACAGGTAGTTTGCTCAGATGTGATACCAATATTCTTTGTGTGTCTGCTGGAAAAGCTGCACATTTAACTAAACAGAATTAGTATGATAAACATAACCCAATTAGTGTGATAAACATACCTGAGATAGTAAATATCCATCAAATATATGTCTTAATAAGCTGCTTCAACACTGCCAGCCAAGTTCAGACACATGCATTTTGCTGTGTTAAATATGCACATTATTCAAACCAGGGCAACTGACATGTAGATTAGAATTATTTGTACAGGTAACTGAAACAAATTAAATGCTCCCCATTACAAACCCATTTTTGAGTGCTAAATATTTAATCATTCAGCTGGGGTAGAGTCACATACTTACTTAGATAAAATGCTAGAAATCTGATGCAACTGTTTGTGAAGACTTTCTACATCTCTTCTGGGCAAAGATTACAGATCAGCATTAATTTTCAAGACCTAATTTAGATGATCAAGGTTACCTCTCATTTTAGCACTAGTGCGTTCTCTGTACAATATAATGTTTTGCCATGAACATCTTATGTTATTACAAGAAATTATATTATGTGGGGAAAGGTTTTTTAAATTATGTGAAAAAATGATGTGTACATGCCTACATAGAGAATATTTTAGTACTCCAAGAAGTAAAAAATCAGTATGATTACAGAGCAGTTAGAAGAACTGCTCAAAGATTATCTCTCAAATAGATTTCTAGGACAGAAAACAACAATAAGTAGCTTACTGAGAATTAATATTTAAATATATGCTTCTTCTAGATGCTGGTCTTTTATTACAGGATAAGGCTGATACAGTCCAGGCTTGTAGACCTGTGAATTTTCTATCGAAATAATTCTCAAAGTTCTTACAAAATAGTCAGAAACCTTTTATTTGTTGCACAAAGAACAAACAAACAAAAAATCCCCAAACAAAAAACCCCCCACCCCCATCAAGTTTGGCAACAGAATGTTCTGAATACAAATACTCTGTCAAACTCATGGGACTTCAAACACAATCTAATTGCAAAAATTGACTGATTGAACTAAGAAATAGGTAAGGGATAGGAATTAATGTATCTGCTATAAGTGAAATATAATTTTATTTTTAGGTGAGAGAGAATAACAGAAAGAATAACACTGCTACAGGAGATACAGGAGACTTTAATTTATGCATAAACCCTGAGTTAATGGGTGACACACGTTTTAATGCAGATAGATGTAAAAGACTTAGATAGGACCAATGAATAGATATTTGCTGATAAGAAGGAAACAGATGTGAGGGCAGGGCAAGTAAAAATAGACACAGCTTCTGTTAAAGAGACACCTAAAGCTGCCAGATTAATTTGGGAAAACATCACCATGTAATGAGGGTGGATTCCAGCAAAGAAATGCCCAAATTGCCTCTTATATAATAAACATAAGCAGTGGCCTGATTTTATACATTTTTAGATCTCCCTTGATACAATCCATTTTCTGAAACACACCACAAACCAGACTCAAGATACAAATATATTTCAGAATGCTCAGGAGGAAAAACAGGAGCTGTGCAAGGAATCCTTTAGAGCAAAAGCAAAGCTGTTACTTAAGGCCTGAATACTGAAGAGCCACAGTACTTTTGCTGTAACCTCAGTCATGTCAATGCCTCAGCTTGTTGAATCTTTCCCTTCATTGCTGACACTCAGCTGTCCTTGGAACTCACCTTGGGTTCTGTAAAGGCTGTTTAACAAAACCCCACATACCCTAAAAGTACAGTCCTGGAAGCCATTTCCTGACTGTCTGGAGGATGGTCAGAGAACCCCCAGTTTCTACACACTCTCACACAAGAAGAAGCAAGAGAATTAATTTGGTCTCATAAAGGTAAGATTTGGAACATTTAGAATTTGACATGTAACTTGACACTGAAAGTATAAGAACTCCAAACAGATCTATCCATTGAGGAAATTAAAACCAAAACAAACTCTGATGTAATCATTTCAGATTTGCTTAGGAAGCAAGGGGAATGATGGCAAGGATCTGCCATGGGACATCCTTTCTTGGGGAATGGAGGATTCTTATATGGTTTTAGAATGCATTAAAAAGACTCTAAGGGTCTTTGGTGATCAATAAAAACCAAACCTCTTAGATTCTGTAGATTAAGTAGGTAGGCATAGGCCAAGCAGAGTGGAGAGCTAGGAGCAGGCAGCACCATGAAGCTTATTCTGTGCCATTCTTAAACCAAAGCCTGCACCAGCTGTAGAGATTTCAATTACAGGCTTGAGGTTCCTTTTCTTGGAATCAAGATCAAAGCTCTGATTATATAGGGACATTAACAATTTAATGCCTTTTCTTTTTTTTTTTTTTTTTTTTTTTTTTTCTAGGGGGGGGGT